>SNQJ01S0020880.1:80886-106368 GCA_010110895.2 Picea sitchensis
AGTCCCACTCAATTTGGATACTCTAGCAAGAATTTATGATTGTTTTACTTGGAACACCTTCTTGAGACTAGTCAATAGGACTAGTCAGATACCCTATCTTACACAGGGTGTATCTACAAATTTAAGATGACCCAGAAGCTGAACGTTTTACCACATATAAATTACCAATTTCTGTAAATGGCCTCTGGAGTTTAGGGTCTGAAACATTACAGAAAAAAATTTATAGCGAAAATTCCACAATGACTCATTTCAGGATGATTCCAGAACCCTATCTTGTACAAGCTTTATCTCCGAAAGTATAAGGCCTCAGGGGCTGAATTTTGAACCCAACGTACCTTGATCCGTCTTCTAAATATCCTCCAAGCCGTTCCTTCTGAAACATTGTAGAAAAAAATTTATAGCAAAAATTCCACGGTGTCTCAGATGTAGCAGCGAAACCCCAAGACCTTGAGCTCCGATACCATATGTTAAGAACCAAACATCAATATAGCATATAAAAACCTCAAGAAAAGTACTCAACGCCTTGAAAAGAGATAATATCAGATAATAAGCCTCTTCGAGGGGGCAACCTCCTTTTAGCCCACTTAAATGTTCAAGTACAAGATGATTCAAAATGAAAATGTCTCATTGGTATATATAGGAGACTAGGAGGTATAATTACAACTAATGGCCTAAAGCCGACATAAATAAAATAACATTACTAATCTAATATGCCCCAATTAAGGGTTAATGAGCCAATATTAGGGCTTAACAACCAAATACATTTGTAAATGCACTGATTCACATTTAAATAACAGTAAACATATACATGCAGCATATACATGAAATACCCATAAAAATAAACACAGTTATAACCGCACATATGATAACCCATACAAAGAAGCACGTAAATAACAATGCAGCATGTAAATTTATCACACAATTGACACTTATATTGGTAAGAACGTCACCAACTGTGTACAGACCTCCCACGAACCTCCCAGCCTCAGACCACACTGTTCATTACTCTCAACAGTGAGTCACCCCCGAGCTAGGACTAAACTCCACTCGGGTAAAGGAATTCCTAACCAGGCTAAAGGCTCATAGACAACAAGAAAGACTCCATCTCAGGTGCCAACTCAAACTAACAACCCACAGTTCCTCATTTTCCACATGCATGTCCCACCCCCAGAAGTGTGCCCCTTCTCTGCTCAATAGTCCTTCGGTTGCCCCACTTCCTTTCCGGGCTTCAGCAACAGGTCGGACAGGAAGTCTCATAGCACTGTAGCTACAGTTCAACACCTTCAGGAAATCAATTCCCAACAATTCTCTCACCCACAGAGAAATTTCTCACGGGCCTGACAACCTGCCTCTTCAATATCCCACGGGCCTGACAACCCACTTCTTCAGTCCAACGCCCAAGCTAACCAGCTACCCAAACATAGAATGGTTATGGATACAGGTTCAGATACAGTCATGAAGATAGGAAGAATCGTTCAATGGGTGTGTGCATGCTCATGGATGATTGACTGGATGACTGAATGATAGAAGGAATGATGGAAAAAGATGAGAAAATGAAGTAAGTCCCAACAATATGTATGCATGTTCCCAATTTGACACTTGTCATATTGGGAGCTACTTTGGCTCACTTGTCCCCAACTTTAGAACTTAGGATAAAATAATTATCCATACTTTATGATTTAAGAAATATTAATATAATATTCCTTTTTGGCTTAAGCTCCCTAGCTTATCCATTTTCCTTAACTTTTAGCCCCACCCTTTCCCTAACTAGTGGAGTTTTAGTCACTCATACTCTTTTATCGTGGTCGGTCTGTGCGCAACGATGTATTTTATATTAATGATGAGACATATACAAAAATAGGCGCACTGGCCTTTAACATCTAGACTCTCCGGCATAATCCAAACATAAGCATCCTAGCTTATAATAACTGGCTCACCAGCCTATAAAACACAACATATACACAAAAGGCTCCTTGGCCTCAAAATTGTGTGCACTCAAGTTGTTGCACACAGTATCCAAGAATGTGCACACTTCATCATTTTACTGTGCAGTACAAGCGCGCACTACGCCATGAAATGTGCATACAAAATGATATCAAACAACTCACAAAATTAAGTACATTTTTACTTACATTGCAATTGGGTTCGGCCTAGGGATATTACAATCCCCTCCCCTTTTTTATGCATTGTCCTCAGTGCATCATGTACCCATATTCCACAAAATTTCAAAAATCCTCAAAAAGATGTGGGTATTATGCCCGCATTGCATCCTCATGCTCCCAAGTAGCATCCTCAGGACCGTACCAGGTCCATTGGACCTTTACAAGCCCTATGGATCAATTACGGAGCTATTTGATTTTTCGATCTAGAATGCGCACCGGATGCACTTGAAAAACATCTTCTTGCTCCACCTAAATCACATTACAAACAATAACATGATTAGCATCAGATATATATTTCTTGAGAAATGATATATGGAATACATTATGAACAGACATAGATGCAGGCAATGCAATCATATAAGCCACTGGACCAACCATCTTTAGGATTTCAAATGGCCCACAATAGTGAGCTGCCAACTTTGAACAATTTCCCAATTTCAGGGAACTTCTGTTAGCCTTCACTTTCAAGAATACATGATCACCCACTTTAAATTCGCTATGAGTTATGCCCTTATCAGCATAATTTTTTTGCCTGTCTTAGGTAGCCTTTAAATTTTGTTTTATTTTTATCATTTGCTCCTCCATTTCCTTGAGTAAATATGTCCCAACCACTGCTCTGTTTGCTGAGTTATCCCAACTTACTGATGTGTTGCACTTTCTACCATAAAGTGTCTCAAATGGGCGCATATTTAGAGATGCTTGGTACCCATTGTTATAATCAAACTCTACCAAGTGTAGGTAGTCTTCCCATTTTGATGGTTTATCCATCACATACATCCTCAACATATCTTCAATCACTTGATTCACCCTCTCTATTTGCCCATCTGATTCTGGATGATAGGTTGTACTAAAATTCAAATTTGTTTCAAACCCATTAAATAATCCCTTCCAAAATTTTGAGGAAAAATTTGGATCTTTGTTAAACACAATTATCTTGGGTATGCCGTGTATTCTATCAATTTCTTTCATATAAACATGAACAATGTTCGTTGCCTTGTGAGTGAGCTTAACTGGAATAAAATGAGCAGCTTTAGTAAGCTTATCCACCACTACCATGATATAATCATGTTGCTTGTTTGTTCTGAGTAGTTTGGTAATGAAATCCATTGTTACAACTTATCATTTCCACTCATGAATGAGTAACAGTTGTAGCAAACCAGCTAGGTGTCTATGCTCAGCCTTTACCTTTTAACATTCCAAACATCTGGCAATAAAATCAGTGACTTCTTTCTTTATGCCTGGCCAATAATATTGGCTCTTCATAGCTGCAATAGTTTTATTATATCCTGGGTGCCCAACATAAGACACATTATGCATTTCTCTCAATATCAGATTTTTCAACTCTTGGGAATTTGGTACATAAATTATGCCCCCGTTCAAGAGAATTTCATCATTATCTAGCTTATATTCCTCAATTTTCTACTACAAAATACCTTCTTGTAATTTTGCCACTAATTCCTTGTATTGCAAATCTGATCTGGCAGCCTCTACAATTCTGTCTTTCAACTCTGATTGATACATGCTAATGGTTGTAGCATGCAATTCATGCACTCTTCTGCTGAGTGCATCAACCACTTTGTTCTCTTACCCCTTGATATGTTTTATATCAAATTCATATTCACTTAGAAATTCTAACCATCTGATTTGCCTAGCATTTAGAGTTGGCTGATCAAATAAATATTTCAGACCATTATGGTTTATTCTTAGCTCAAACCTTTTTCCCATGAGGTAGTGTCTCCATTTCTTTAAGGCATGCATTATGGTTGCCAACTCCAAATCATGAGTGGCATAGTGTCTTTCATGCTCCTTCAACTTCCTTGATTCATAACATATAACAAATCATTTTTGAGTGAGGACTCCACCAAGTCCTTATTTACATGCATCTATGTATACAATGAAGTCTTCATTTGGGTTTGCAATCCTTAGTATTGGAACACTTGTTAATAATTGTTTCAATTGTTGGAAACTCTTTTCACAATCCAATGTCCACTGAAACTTCACACCATTTCTTTGCAAGGAAGTGATTGGGTGTGCAATCTTTGAAAATACTTCAATAAATCTCTTGTAGTAGCCTACAAGGCTCATGAATGATCTGACCTCTGTCACATTCTTTGGCACTGACCATTATCTAATGGCTTATATCTTCTCATGATCCACTGCTATCCCCTCCTTTGAAATGATATGCCCCAAATAATGAATTTGCTTCTAATAAAATGAGCACTTGCTCAAATTGGCATGCAACTGATGCTCCATTAATACTTGCAACACCATCCTCAAATGGCGTTCATGCTCTTTCTCTGACTTAGAATATATAAGAATGTCATCCAAAAAGACAATGACAAACTTGTCTAAATATTCTCGGAAAACACCATTCATTAAGCACATGAAAACAGTTGGTGCATTTGACAACCCAAATGGTACCACTGTGAACTCATAATGAACATACCTTGTCCTAAAGGAGGTCTTCTTGATATCTTCCTCTTTAATACTTACCTGATGGTATCCTGACCTGAGATCTATCTTTGAAAATATCTTGGCATCCTTCAATTGATCAAAGAGATCATCAATCCTTGGCAGAGGATACTTGTTTTTAACAGTGACTTTATTCAACTGTTTGAAATCAATGCACAATCTTAATGTTCCATCTTTCTTCTTCACAAACAAGACTGGAGCACCCGAAGGTGACACACTTAGGCATATATACCCCTTCTTCAGAAGTTCTTCCAGTTGCATTTGCAACTCCTTCAGCTCTGGTGTACTCATTATGTAAGGGGTCTTTGACACTGGAGCTTCCCCAAGCATTAAATTTATAGAGAAATCAATATCTCGCTTTGGGGGTAGTCCTGATACTTCCTTGAACACATCTTCAAACTCTTTTAGGACTGCATAATCTTCCAAATTTGGTACCTTATCTTTAGGTGTCTCTTCCATATGAGCTGCAAATATTTGACACCCTTTTCTGTAACATTTCTTCAGCTGCAATGCTGAAATTTCTCTGATGGTTACTACCCTGGGAATTCCCTGCACTTTTTTTAGGATCCCTTCCTCATCCAAGCAAGTAAATGTCTTGTTATGACAGTATAGGATGGCATGATGCTGGTCCAACCAATCCATCCCAATTAGACAGTCATATGAACCTAAAGGCAAAATGTTCAAATCTGCTCTAGTGTTCAGTCCATTCATGTCCATAAGACATGACTTAACCATCTCATTAACTTTTCTTTTGGATCTGGTATCCAGCTGCACCAACCAAGATTTTTCATGCTTGCTTCTTGGAAAATGAAAACTTTCCACCATCTTAGGATCTATATAACTATGAATAGCTCCCGAATCAATTAAAATATAAATGGTTTGGTTGTTGATCATACATTCCACTTCAATCATATGTGACCGATACTCGTCTTTCTTGTTGTCCAGGGCTGCATAGATCCTTGGTACATTTATGCCCATGTCCTCCACTATTTCAGCTTGCTATACATTGTGAACAGTTCTCACTTTTTCATCTCTGTGAAGACAATCTCTGTACATATGATCTCCTTTACAACCCCAACATTGAATAGGTGGTTTCCTTGGCCTTTGACCCCGTGTCTCAATCGTTATGGGCTCTCTAGGAGTTTGTTGTCCCTGTGGATTATTTCTGAAAAATGGTGGCTTAGCTCCCTTCTTCCTCTAATCCATCTTGAACTTCTTTTTGTCTTCCCAAGATTTTTGGAAAGTTGGCCTTGCTTTTTGTTGATCATATAGGCATTTAGCTCGCCTTATGGTCTCCTCCAATGTATTTGGATCATCATATTGTATTTTGTCACTGATAAATGATGAAAATCCACTCAAATACCTTTGAATTTTAACTGTCTCATCCTTGATGAAAAATACATACTTCAACAGTTCTAGAAACCTTCTTTCATATTCATCTATTGTCATACTTCCAAGCTCGAGTTCAAAGAACTCTTTCATTTTCTTGTCATAGTATCTCTTAGTCAAGTATTTCTTCTCAAAATACTTCTTGAATTCCCTCCAAGTAACACATTTCTCTTTAATGCGCTGCACCTGCACAAGTTGATCCCACCACATGGATGCCTTTCCCTTGAGTTGATAGATAATAATTCTACCTTCTGCATGAGAACAACAATTATGCAATTGAAAATACTTTCTCATGCCCAACAACCATGTCTCTGCATCTTCATCCTTCTTGTGTTCACCATCAAATGTAGGAGGTTTGATTTTGTTCATTTCTCTTCATAGCTCATCCACCTCGGACCCCTTATGCTTCCTGACAGGGGATGGCCTCGATTTGTTGTGTGCTCTCTTATTGGAATGCCTCGGGGAGTGATGGTGATGTCTGCTAATGCTTATGGTTCTTCTTTTCTCATCAGGAGGCCCGTGACTTCCAAATTTGCTTGAGCCACTCTCCTTGTCCAATTTCTTTTCTATTTTGTTCAAGCTCTGCAATAAATTCATGTTGAAGTCATCCTGCTGCTCCTTGGCTTTCATAAGATTTTCATTATCAGTTTTATGGCTTTGGACATCCTTCTGCAAATTTTTAATGGTCTCTGCCATATTCATGTTTTCATCCCTTCCTTCTCCATGTCCATTGGAGTTTGTTCCTTCAATGCCCAAATGGACATCCATCACTCTAATCTCATATTCCTGGATGTAAGTCCCTTGTGCCTCTTCCATTCCTCTGGAATCTGTGTTGATCTTAGTTTGATCTAGTTGTTGTTAACTCTGCAAAATGTGCAACCAACAAAACTTTGTCAGGCTAACTGTTTCAACAATTTCATGAAAAATATGAACCATTCTGGTTCAATAATATATATCAGAATTCTTTCTTTTGATTTCTTGGAAATTTGAATGCCCATATAAATTTTATGGGTGGATATTTATACTCCACTATCCAAGACCTTTCCAATGCCTTCTCCCATGCTCAATTCAGAGTCTCGAGCAAAAACTTATGGTTATTTCAAAATTGCCCATTAATTTTGTTGTTCATTTTTCAACTTTCCGCAACTCTGCGCTATAAATATGAATTTTGGTTCCTACTCCATTGGAATTTTCATAGGAATTCAATTGGGTTTCCTCATTTACATATTATGGACACTCTGTCCAAGTTTCAGCTCTTTCTGAGTTCTGAGCTGCTAGTTACATCCTGCTGAAGTTCTAGGCCAAAATACCATATTGTAACCGATATGCTACAGGTACCTTATTTTCCATATTAAACACTTTTAACATGCCTAGAAATTTAATTCAGATCTTGGAATGTCTTATATAGTTCAATATCTTTCCATTGACTACTCCTGCACCTCAATCTGATTTTGGAGCAGAAAGTTATGGCTCTTTGAAGTTAGATGGGTCTTAAAATTTACCCTCTATTGTTTGTGTTGTAACTTTATCATAAAAGCTCCATTTGACGAACGGTTCACGCCATTAGAAATATATCTCCGAGATCTTTTATTTGAGCTACAGAAAGATAACGTTCAAATGATATAAAACGCTGCATAAAATAATTGGTTTATGTTGTTGTTCCCCCTTCAAACAACTTCGTGCGCACAAATTTCAACCTGTAACCCATATTTACCATGCGCAGCAACAAAACAAGGTAAATTGTGCTTTGCACACCTTAAAACCATTGTGTATCACTTCTCTGTCGCACTAATAACTTGCGTGCACTACTTTTATGTCGCGTGCCAATATCCACCGCGCACAGTTTTGGTTCTTGCACTATTACCTGTTGTGCACAGTTTTTTGTATCGCGCACTGACATTCCGCGCGCATTTCACTATATGCATTGTACTATGCCAAATATTAGTACGCCCCCACCACACACCAATACTCTGCGCGCACCATTAACTAAATTGTCACGTGACAACATATACCCACATTGTGCGCGCACCAACAAAGTTTCTCCGCGCTCAGCCAAAACTGGGCACACAACACGCACCATTATTATATGTGTGTGCACCACACACACATTTTATGCATATGCACACTACACAATGTTAAATTTAGCGCGCGCACCCGCACACCAACATTTTTCCGCGTGACGCCAAAATTTAGCATGCGCACCAGCACACCACTATTTTTCTGTGTGGTGCCAAAATTTAGCGCATGCACCAGCACGCCAACATTTTTCCGCGCGACACCCAATTTTTACATATCATAAGCCTTTTACTATGCATCCTACATTTTTAGTGTGTCCACCTACACACATTCATTTTAATGCGCATCAATTCCTCGTGAATTTCGCTACAGAAATTGGGAATTTTTCCTAACTTTTTCTCAATTTACCATAGACATTTTGTAACTATGAAATTTCCTCAATTTCACCCAGATAACACCCATTCAACCTCTGCAACAACAAATCATTGTGGGTTGACATTTCTGGAACGAATTTACCCAAAATCAATTCACGAATTGGAAATTTTAATAACAAAACTCGCTCCAACTGATATGGCTTCACTGTAACTTCAAATTCGACTAATTCCAGGTCTGAATTTGATAGAACAGATATTAAATCAATAATATCTCACCACATGGCCGAATTTCTTAATTTTCTCATGAATTTAGCAACATAAATTGAGGCTTTTTTCCAATTTCGCGTCGTTGTTTCTAAAATTTATCATGGACGCTCTGCAACTCAAAATTTGGCCATTTCAAAATAGATTCTCTATGAAATTTCACTTCAACTCAACTTGTTCGGCCCACCTAGGCTCAGTGTTGAAAACTGAAGCTCTGATACCATATTGTAACGTCCCCGACCATCCTTGTCGGGCCACGCTACGCCAGAGAACTCTTTCATTCTCTCTGTGGAACATATTGTAACATACCCAATATCCAACTGAGCTATGAGAAAACATATATATATAACATAAACAACCAAATACATTTGTAAATGCACGGATTCACACTGAAATAACAATAAACATATACAGAAAATACCCATAAAAATAAACACAGTTATAAACGCACATATGATAACCCATAAAAATAAGCACGTAAATAACAATGCAACATGTAAATTTATCACACAATTGGCACTTATCTTGGTAAGAACGTCACCAACTACGTGCAAACCTCCCTCGAACCTCCCAGCGTTAGAACACATTGTTCATCACTCTCAACAGTGAGTCACCCCCAAGCTGGGACTAAACTCCACCAGGGTAAATGGATTCCTAACCAGGCTAAAGGCTCATAGACAACAAGAAAGACTCTATCTCAGGTGCCATCTCAAACTAACAACCCACAGTCCCTCATTTCCCACATGCTTGTCCCACCCCCAGAAGTGTGCCCCTTCTCTACTCAACATTCCTTCGGTTGCCCCACTTCCTTTCCGGGCTTCAACAATAGGCCAGACAGGAAGTCTTAGAGCATTGTAGCTGCAGTTTAACACCTTCATGAAATCAATTCTCAACAATTCTCTCACCCAGAGAGAAATTGCTCACGGGCCTGACAACCAACTTCTTCAATATCCGATGGGCCTGACAACCCGCTTCTTCAGTCCAACTCCCAATCTAACCATCTACCCGAACAGAGAATGGCTATGGATACAGGTTCAGATATAGTCATGAAGATACGAAGGATAGCTCAATCGGTGTGTGCATTCTCATGGATGATTGGTTGGATGACCGAATAATGGAAAAAGATGGGAAAATGAACTAAGTCCCAACAATATGTATGCATGTTCCCAACTTGACACTTGTCATGTTGGGAGCTACTTTGGCCCACTTGTCCCCAACTTTAGAACTTATGATAAAATAATTATTCATACCTTATGATTTAAGAAATATTAATATAATATTCCTTTTTGGCTTAAGCTCCCTAGCTTAGCCCTTTTCCTTAACTTTTAGCCCCACCCTTTCCCTAACTAGTGGAGTTTAGTCCCCCATACTCTTTTATTGTGGTCGATCTGCGTGCAATGATGTATTTTATATTAATGACGAGACATATACAAAAATAGGTGCACTGGCCTTTAACATCTAGGATCTCCAAGCTAATCCAAACATAAGCATCCTAGATTATAATAACTGGCTCACCAGCTTATAAAACACAGCATATACACAAAAGGCTCCTTGGCCTCAAAATTGCGCGCACTCAAGTTGTTGCGTGCAGTATCTAGGAATGTGCACACTTCATCATTTTATTGCGCAGTACAAGCGCGCACCATGCCATAAAATGTGCATACAAAATGATATCAAACAACTCACCAGCTTAAGTACATTTTCATTTACATTACAATTGGGTTCGGCCTAGGGATATTACAGGGTTGGCCAAGACAGGAGTTGTACACATAGCCTCCTTAATTTTTTCAAAAGATTTGGTTGTTACTTCAATCTAAGAAAATTCTTCCTTCTTTAATAATGGTGTTAGAGGTGCTACTATTTTACCATAATTCTTGAAAAACTTGCGGTAATAGCCTGCCAATCCAAAGAATCCTCTAAGTTTAAAGGTTTTGGGAACTGGTCATTCCCTCATAGCTTTAATTTTGTTAGGGTCCACTTTCACACCTTCATAAGATACAATGTGACCCAAATATTCCACTTATTGAACCCCAAAGGCACACTTGGAAGGATTTGCATAAAATTGTTTCTCTTCCAATAGTTGTAATACTTTGTCAACATGTCAAACATGCTCTTCCCAAGATTTGTTGTGGATTAATATGTTATCAAAAAATACTAACAAATTTTTTCTAAGGAAGGGCTTGAAAATAGAGTTCATCAAGCTATGAAACGTTGAAGGTGCATTAGTAAGTCCAAATGGCATAACCATCAACTCATAATGACTTGCATGTGTTATAAATGTTGTTTTGGGAATGTCTTCCTACCTCATTATGATTTGATGATATCCCAAACGAAGATCCAACTTAGTAAAGAATTTTGCTCCATGCAATTCATTTAATAATTCATCAATGACAGGAATAGGAAACTTATCTTTGATGGTCATTTTGTTGAGTTGTCTATAATCTAGACACATACGCCATGAACCATCATTTTTTGCAACCATCACCACTAGTGAAGAGAAAGAACTTTGGCTAGGTTAGATGATGTTGGCCTCTAACATTTCCCAGATCATATGCTCAATCTCCCTCTTCTATGCATATGGATATATGTAAGGCTTAATGTTAAGTTGGACACTTCTTGGTTGCAAATGAATAACATGGTCATGATCTTGAGCACGTGGAAGACCCTTAGGAATTTCACCAAATACTTTGGAATGATTGTTGATCACTATTTGGAGATCTAATGTAGCAAAGGATATAGATGTTTGAACATCAAGTGAGCACAATTGTGCAATTACACCATGGTGTCCCTTTTTGAGTAATGTTGTCATGTTATTAGTGTTTATCACTTTAGAGGGTTTCCCTTGGATACCTCTAAGCTCAATTTCCTTTCCATTTGAGGAAAATATCATGAAGAGATCTTGATAATTAAGGGCCACTATTCCCAATGATTGTAACTATTGGACCCCTAATACAACATCAACAATACCCATCTAGATGGAAATCATGGGGCTATCCAAAAAATACTCCCCCATGTTGAGCTTAATACTATGGCATTTCCCTGAACAATTTATGGTACCTCCATCTGCGATCATTACTTTAAACTATGGTGCAGGGTATACAAAGAAATTGAGATCTTTTTCTAATTTGTAATTGATGCGATTATGGGTATGTTGAGCACTCAACACACCCTTAAAATTTCTTGGAAATTTTAGGGTACCACTTGTATTTGGATTTTCAACTTTGTTTATTCTTTATCAATTGCTTCATATCCTTGTGTTTCATTGATTTCTTTGATTTTATTGAGTTTTGTTTCCTTTAATCATTTTTTCTATCAGCAGTCTAAGTGTGAAAAAAAACCCAAAAGAGAAACAATCTTGTTCAAGACTGATTAGCCAGGTGGGAGGAGGCAAAACATATAATCTTGAAAAATACAACGTTCTTTAAATTGGGTCGATGAAGGCATCAAGTCGAGAGGAATGCAAGTGTGTAATGAATTGTTAGATTGGTCTAATCGGTCTGACCGGATGATGTTGCATAGTGATGATTAATTAGACCGTCGGTGTCAGCCACTAAGCAAAGGTGACACACACACAATCAAACTCTCTTGCATCACTCGATGTGACTGTCGAGTGTAGGTGAAAAACCTTGATCGACAAGGTGACAAACAAATCTAATACATGAACCTTAGAAGCATATCCATCGTCCAATCCAAATCATTGATCGATCATGTTCATCAATTGGTCAACAAAGAAATGGATCTCTCAAGTTTTATCCCATGCACCACGTAGGATGCCACATTGTCATCCATACAACTTCCATGTTGTCATTTGTACAACCACCACACCAATGTCCACACTCTCCTTTTAGCTATGTAACAAGACACGTAAGATGCCACATCAATTATATATACTAAGGAATGTCATCACGCCATGTCGATTATCTATACTAAGGCACATCAACACACCAAATCACCCCTCGTGATATGGGTTCATCGATCGTCAAAGGTTTGCAGTGTGTGTTTTTTTGAAAGCCTTCATGATTATGCATTGATGCCAATGAACTTATTGATCGTCGACTGGTTTGGTTGGCTTGTCCATTTTCTATGCCCACACCCTTGCTCGATGCCCGATGGGTTTTTACACATAAAACAATGCCAACCATCTGATCAAATGAGCGATTAAATCTGTATCGTCAAATCGATGACCTTATAACTCAATCCCTCCTCGCAATCAGGGTGGGACCATCGACATGTCAAATTATAAGTCTACCAATAGACCATGGACACATCCTACTTTACCTGCCATGTTGATCATTCATTTCAGTTGTACACATGCTAAGATTATGTCATAATTGTACAAGTTGAAACATTCATAACTAGATCGATGGTAGAATTATGTTATAAAAATATAACTCCTGACACCCAAACCCAATTGACGCAAAGAGCACCAAACGAACATTTCAAAACTTTTCTATGGTTACTTCCATGCATCGAATCAATCGTTAAAGGTCGATGTAGGGTAAGTTCCTTATAATTAAACGCCATAATGTCGCAAGATCCTTCCCCGTGGCTTGATATTTGGTAGATTAAACCATGATTTCCCCCAAATTGCTTCATTGTTAACTTATCCTAAGATCAATTGTTGTTTCGAACACTTGCTAACTCACTCTGGTTTTGAACGTTAAATATTGCAACTTCGTTTCACTTACTATTCTAGGAGAATTAACAAACCAGTGAGCACAAAGACCAAGCAATTGCTTTCAGGTAAGCTTTGTTTCAATTTCACTTCAGTATTTCCCGGTGAAAGGCATGTTTTATTATGTGTAATTGAGTTTTAAGAACACTATTGTGTCATTTTCTTACCTTGAAATGTTGTTTGCAGACACAATTCCACTCAGAAGACCTCATGCGCAAATAACTCCCAAAAAGCCAAGGACGAGGTCCGGGGATGTTGAAGTTGGCTCCAGTTTTGTGCCTCCACGAGCGAAAGGAACCCCCACATCCAAGAGCATCAAGCCTCTCATTAAGATACCCCCAAAGAAAATTTCAACGTTGGTGTCATTGTTTGGAGATACAAAACCATGCACCATGTTGGATAAATTTTTATTTTCGGCACACTAGTTCAATGGGAGTTAACTAATGAGTTCTATTTTAGATCATCACTATTATGCTATTATGCATGCATTCATTATGCTACTATGGAATGCTATGTCCTATATATGAGTGTATTCCACTCATTCATTGTATCATATTGATAATCATCTATGTATCAATCATTATCTCATTGGAGTAGTGTGAATATATTATCTCATTCTTCCATATTGAATCTCTCTTCCTTTCTTGATAAGTTTTTTTTGTTATTTCTTTAGCTAGATCTCATGTGTAGGTTTCGATGAAACATTGGCATGGTATCAGAGATACGTTGCTTGGAGCAAGCCAGACAAGCCAAAGAATAAGGAAAATTGGAGTTTCGACAAGCAAAATCTGTGGTCGTACCTTTCGGCAGTGATTTCTTCCAAAATATTAACTTTTTGAGGAAACGAGACGCAATTAAAGTAAATAGACCCATTCTGCAAGTGGGTTTTCAACCGTTTGGCGAAATACTTCATCGTTTGCTCAAAAAGTAAGTCAGAAGATCTCCTATTGAAACTGATAGGAATCTGTGGTTGTACCTTTTTGCAGTGATTTCTCCCAAAATATTAACTTTTTGAGTAAATGGATCATGAGAGAAGTAAATAGACCCATTTTGCAAGTGGTTTTTCAACCGTTGGCAAGATTCCTCACCATTTGCTCAAAAAGTAATTCAAAAGATTGTCTTATGAAATTGATACGAATTTTCACTTAAAGTGCCCTTTCTGCAGTGATTTTTTAGTTTTTCACTTGCAGATTGAGAGTACATTTTTAGGGGTTCTCAGAAATAGTGGGAGAGGTGGATAGGACACCTATTATACAATCAAATTTTGTGGTAATCCTCACACCATACAATTATTTTGATTGGAATTCCAAGGCAAAATTCCAACTCGAAAGGAAAGGACTATACAACTTGACGATGGGGACAAAAACAAAACCTACATAAACAATTGATAAGATGAGATGGGTGAATCGAATGGATGAAGCCACAAGACTTCTTCTTGAATTGATTTCAACTGATCTATGGTTTCATGTTGTCGCATGCAAGACTCCAAACGAGATCTGGACTACCTTGAAAAGTTTGTTTGGAAAGCAGGATGAGATAAGAGGTCATATGTTTGAGGTAGAGTTGAATACTTTGGATCCTAAAAGTTTTGGTAATATACATGATTTATTTACTAAGTTTAAATATTTGATATTGAGCTTAGAAAATTGTGGTATTGATAAGTCTAAACAAGTGGATCAACTTATTCTAACAATCTTGGCCAAGCTAGGATCAAAATATGTTGTCTATGTTTCCACTTTCCATTCATGAAGGTATCTCATGGGAACAAATTGGAAGATTCCTATCATGGATCAATTAATTGATTCTCTCACACATGAGCAAGAAAAACTCATTCAGATGGGCCTGATCAAAGATCCCAAATCACATGCACTCACCATGCATGATGGAAACGGATCATCCAAACAAAACAAAAAGGAGAAATATAATGAGGAGGGATATTCCAAACCCTTCAACGATTCTTCAGGTTCCAAAGACTCTTCAGATTCCAAGAAGAAGAAGAAGAAGAGAAAGGAGTGCACTTACTGCAATAAACCAAATCATGAAGAATCCACATGCATGAAGAAACATATTGATCTTATGACAGAGGCACTTCAGTAGTACAACCTTGGAAACTACATTCTAGAGGGAGTCAAGAAGAAGAAGGAAGAAGATATTGCTCCTAAGAAAGGTAATCATCATGCTCTTGTTGCAATTAATTCCTCATCTCATCATGGATTATAGATTCTAGCACACCACATCATATGGTAGAAAAAAGAGAATTTTTTACTTCTTTGAGTTCATGCTCAAGACCTCGTATTTTCATGGGGAATAATACTCTAGTAGCAGTAGCAGGAGAGGGGAGAGTGGAGAGTGGAACTCCATAATGACATTTTTTAGAATGTTTTACATGTTCCAAATCTTTCTATGAATCTTCTCTCAGTTTATCAGATCACTCAGAAAGGTAAAAAGGTTGAATTTACATCAGATTTAGTTTCAGTAATTGACATGCATGACAATTCCATCACTGCGATTTGTGAGGTGGATCACAAGTCAAGGTTGTATAAATTCACTAAGTTTTTTTACGATGACTCCTCTTTTCTACTTACACATAAGGAGAGTACTTTGCATGCACCTCCAGTGCAACATGCATATACTCGTGTTCTTCCGTCAGTTTCAGACATCAAATATGATTCCATACACTCGGATTTTGTACATGGAAATAAGAAACTATTACATCCATATAAGAAGCCAGCGTTGAAGCTTTAGCAAATTCCCAAGAGGGCACAATTCACATTTCAGGCATTAGGTGTTCTTGTAGGGAATCCATTGAATTTGAGGAGGACTCAATCTCATCATGAGGAGCCTTCTCATGTACCTTCAGCTTCTGAACCAACGATGTCCATGCATTACTATATGGTTTATTAGAAAAACAGGATTGCGGAGAAATAAAATAAAACAAATGCATAAATAAAACACAAAAGATACACAATACAATAGAGACACAGATATATGTGGTTCAACCAGTGTGGGCTACGTTCACCAGAGAAATTTCTAGGTCCTTCCTTTATTATTATCCAACAAATGAAGGAATACAACCTACAACACACATGTTGTAACTTCATCTTCTTTCTCTCACATAATCCTCTCTCAGAATACAATATTCACAATGATACATAGCCGCAATACATTTCCCTCATATAAGAGGGTTTCCTTCTAAAGAAAAAAACCCTAACATAATTTCTACCCTCAGATCTGTGACCTTATAATGAACAATCCATATTTACAATGAAATTACTATATACATTTACAAGACAATTTTTCCTTCGGGGGCCTGCTTGCCCCCAAACCCCGCAGAGGGGCTAACCCCCCTCTACACTCCCCCGCGTGGAGGAGTGTACATTCTTCCAGGGTGTAAAGTCTTCATGGGGTATAAACATGGCTGAAAACAAAGACCTCTTAATCAGGAAGATAATCAGGCTCCTCAACCAACAATCTCCCACTTGGAGACTGATCTCAACAACTCTATCGTTGTTGTATATGTTGGACTATGATCCTTCTTGAACCTGGAAAATTTCTCATCTTCATATTCATTCTTGATGACCAAATGAAACTGAGAAGGAACTCAGTTTCTCCCTGGTTACTCCCTTTGTTAACATGTCTGCAGGATTCTGGTTAGTGTGTATCTTTTCCAACTTCCAATGTCCATCTCCCAAGACGGATCGTATGAAATGGTACCTGAGCTGTATATACTTAGTGTTTGAATGGAAGGTTGAGTTCTTTGCAAGATGAATGACACTCTCACTGTTATAGTACAACCTGTTATTCTCCTGCTTCTTTCCCAATTCCTCCATAAACGTCTATAAACAAATCATTTCTTTACTAGCCTCTGTAGCAGCAACATACTCTGCCTCTATTGTTGAAAGTGCAAAAACATTTTGCAGTTTCAAAATCCAACTTACTGTTGTTCCACCTATAGTAAAAACATACCCTTTGGTGCTCCTCCTGCTATCTTTATCACCTACCATATCTGAATCAACATATCCCTGTAGAAAAATGTTTGAACCTCCAAAACATAAGGCATGAGTATCAGTACCTCTCAAATACCCGAGAATCCACTTTACTGCCTCCCAATTTTCTTTACCTCGATTGTTCATATACTTGCTCACAACTCCCATTGCATGTGAAATATCTGGTATTGTGCAAACCATCGCATACATCAAGCTGCCAACTGCTGATGAGTAAGGGACCCTAGACATGTATTCTATCTCCTCCTGTGTCTTGGGACACATTTCCTTAGTTAATTTGATATGGTAGGCCAAAGGTGTACTAAATAGTTTTGCATTCAGAATTCTGAACCTCTCCAACACCTTCTCTATGTACTCACCCTGAGACAATGTCAATTTGCGATTTTTCCTGTCTTTTGTTATTCTCATACCAAATATTTTATTTGCATCACTCAAATCCTTCATTGTAAATGAATTAGCTAATTTCTTCTTGAGCACATGTATATCCTGCATATTAGACCCTGAAATAAGCATGTCATCTACATACAATAGAAAGATAATATAACTTCCATTTTCTAGCCTTTTAAAATAAACACAGTGATCAGAATGACATATACTATAACCTTGTTCTGTCATAAACATGACAAACTTAAAATACCACTGCCTTGGAGCTTGCTTTAGGCCATACAAGTTCTTCTTGACCCTGCATATCAAACTCTCCTTCCCTTTGACCTCATACCCCTGTGGTTGCTGTATATAAATCTCTTCCTCCAAATCCCCATGGAAAAAATATGTTTTTACATCTAACTGTTCAAGATGCAAATCTTCTACTTCCACAAGACTCAAAATAGTCCTAATTGAAGTCAATTTTACAACAGAAGAAAATATTTCATCAAAATATATACCTTTCTTTTGTGCAAACCCCTTTACAAGTCTAGCCTTGTACCTCTTGTTTCGTCCATCTTCTTCCTTCAACTTGTAAACCCATTTATTCTGTAATGCTCTTTTTCCTGTAGGCAACTGAACCAAATCCCAAGTCTAGTTATTTACCAGGGAATCCATTTCCTCTTTCATTCCTTGCTCCCAATTATTTTTGGTGTCTACCTGCATTGCCTCTTCATAACATTCTGGTTCACCAGAATCAATCAACAATAAATAATACAATGAAGGAGAGTATCATTCAGGGGGTCTACTTAACCTGGTAGATATCTCTACTCCTAATGATTTTGTTATTTTCATAATCCCATAAACGATAACCAAAATCATTAACACCGTATCCAATAAAGGTACACTTATTGGATTTTACCTCAAGCTTTGTTTTATTTTCTTTATCAATATGGACAAATGATTCACAACCGAAAGTCTTCAAAAAAGAATAGTTTACCATTTTACTTGTCCATGCCTCTTTTGGAATTCTACCATACAAAGAGCTTGAAGGTCCTCTTTTTATTAAGTAAAAAACAATATCTACAACATCTGCATAGAACTGTAAGGGCAAACCAACGTGCAATCTCATACTCCTTGCACGCTCCATGATTGTCCTGTTCATCCTTTCTGACACACCATTTTCTTATGGTGTTCATGGAACCATCTTCTCTCTACGAATCCCATGGTATGAACATTAATCATCAAACTTCTTGCTGCAATATTCACTTTCATTTTTTGATCTGAGACACTTCAACCTTTTTCCTATCTCATTCTCAACCAAAGCTTTCTATTTCATAAAAGTATAAAAAAAATCAGATTTTTGTCAAATGCAATAAACCCAAGTTTTTCTAGTTTCGTCATCAATAAAAGTAACATAATAACGAGAACCACCAAGAGATGATACATGATCTGGTACCCATACATCTATATGCACAAGCTCTAACCTTTCACTCTTCTTTTCTTTTCCGACTCTGAGAAATCTGAGTCTCTTATGTTTTCTATAAACACAATGCTCACAAAAATCCAAATCAATTTGTTTAAGATCTGGAAACAAATTTATTTTTTGAAGTATCTGCATCACCTTCTCACTCATGTGTCCAAGCCTACGATGCCACATTGTTGTATCCACTCATGTAGAAGCTAAAGAGATAGAAGATTCAGTATTACCAGTACATAATTACAATGTACCTACCTTTCTCCTTTTGCTATCACCAATGATCCTTTGGTGACCTTCCACACCTTATCTGTAAATATGGATATACAACCTTCAATTTCCAACTGCCCTGTTGAAATTAGATTTTTCCTTATATCTAGAACATGTCTAACCTCTTTCAACAACCATTGGTTTCCATTGCTTTTCTTTATTTTTTCCTTTCCTATTCCAACAATTTTGCATGGTGCATCATCACCCAAATGAACCTGTCCAAAATCACCTTGAACATAACCTATAAATTATTTTCTATCGGGTGTGGCATGAAATGAAGCTCCTGAATCTACTACCCAAAACTCAAAAATATTATCTACAGAAAGAATCAAAGCATCTTGTAACACATCACCTGTTACATTTTCTTCCCGATTTTTCTCCTTCTTTCCATCTCTTTGTTTCATTGGATCTTTGTAGTCTTTATTTAGATGTCATTTCTTCCCACAATTCCAACACTCTATCTTTCCAAATTTGGATTTGGATCTACCCTTCCTAGAATTCTCGTAGTTCTCTGAGCCCTTTCCTCTATCCTTTTGTCTTCTCCTATTCTCCATGTTTAATGCATTACCTGATGTCTCACCTGTTCTTTTCCGTCGCATTTCCTCACTAAGGATAACACCAACAACATCATCAAATTTTAAAGTGTTTGAACCAGAGACAAAGTTACTTACAACCATGACCAAGCCATTCCAACTTTCTGGAAATGAGCACAACATTAGAAGAGCCCTGACCTCATCATCAAAGTCCACTTTTATAGAACTTAGTTGATTAGTAACCGTATTAAATTCATTTAAATGATATGCAATAGACCCACCTTTTGACATATTCATATTAAATAATCTCTTCATTAGAAATACCTTATTGGACGTCGATGGTTTTTCATACAGTTTAGCCAATACATCCACCAGCTCCTTCGTTGTATTTTCTTTTGAAATATTGAAAGCTACCGATGCTTCCGGGATCAGTCGTATTGTTCCTAGAGCCTTTCTGTCAAGAACCTCCCATTCTTCGTCCTTCATGGTCGTCAACTTATTTGTTATTCCATGCAATGGTAGGAATAGATCCTTCATATATAAATAATCTTCCATCTGCATCTTCCATAACTGGTAGTTTTGGCCATTAAATTTCTCGACCCTAAACTTTCCATCTTCTGCCATTGCTCCCACTCAAACCAGGAACCCTCTTTTCCTACGAGTTACCTTTTGCTCTGATACCAGTTGTTAGAAAAAAAGGATCGCAAAACAATAAAATAAAACAAATGAGGAAATAAAACACAAAAGATACACAATACAATAGAGACACAGATATACGTGGTTCACCTAGTGTGGGCTAAGCCCACTAGAGAAATTTCCAGGTCCTTCCTTTATTATTATCCAACAAATGAAGGGATACAACCTACAACACACTCATTGTAAATTCCTCTTCTTTCTCTCATAGTCTCCTATCTCAGAATACAATATTCAAAATGATACATAGTTGCAATACATTTCCCTCATAAAAGAGGGTTGCCTTCTAGGGCAAAAAAACCTAACATAACTTCTACCGCCATATTTGTGACCTTATAATGAACAGTCTAGATTTACAATGAAATTACAATATACATTTACAAGAAATTTTTTCCTTTGAGGGATTTATCCACGAACCCCCGTCGGGGGCCTTCTTGCCCTCAGACCCCGCAGAGGGGGTAAACCCTCTCTGCACTCCCTTGCGTGGGGGAGTGTACATTCTTCCAGGGTGTAAATCCTTCATGGGGTATAAACACAGTTGAAAACAAAGACCTCTAAATTAGGAAGATAATTAGGCTCCAAAACCAACAGTCTCCCACTTGGAGACTGATCTCAACAACTCCACCGTTGTTGTATATGTTGGACTATGATCCTTCTTGGACCTGGAAAATTTCTCATCTTCATCTTCATTCTTGAAGACCAATTGAAACTGAGAAGGAACTCAGTTTCTCCCTGGTTACTCCCTTTGTTAACATGTCTGCAGGATTTTGGCTAGTGTGTATCTTTTCCAACTTCAAATGTCCATCTCCTAAGATGGATCGTATGAAATGGTACCTGAGTTGTATATGCTTAGTCTTCAAATGGAAGGTTGATTTCTTTGCAAGATGAATGACACTCTCACTGTCACAGTACAACAAGCTATTCTCCTACTTCTTTCCTAATTCCTCCATAAATCTATGTAACCAAGTCATTTCTTTACTAGCCTCTGTAGCAGAAACATACTCTGCCTCTGTTGTTGAAAGTGAAACAACCTTTTGCGGTTTCAAAATCCAACTTATTGTTGTTCCGCCTATAGTAAAAACATACCCTGTGGTGCTCCTCCTACTATCTTTATCACCTGTCATATTTGAATCAACATATCCCTGTAGAACAATGTATGAACCTCCAAAACATAATGCATGAGTAACAGTTCCTCTCAAATACTTGAGAATCCACTTTACTTCCTCCCAATGTTCTTTACCTGAATTGTTCATATACCTGCTCACAACTCCCACTGCATGTGCAATATTTGTTCTTGTGCAAACCATTGCATACATTAAGCTGCCAACTACTAATGAATAAGGGACCCTGGACATGTATTTTATCTCCTCCTATGTCTTGGGACACATTTCCTTAGTTAATTTAAAATGGATGGCCAAAGGTGTACTAACTGATTTTTCATTCTACAATCTAAACCTCTCCTGCACCTTCTCTATGTACTCACCCTGAGACAATGTCAATTTGCATTTTTTCTTGTCTCTTGTTATTCTCATACCAAGGTTTTTATTTGCAACACCCAAATACTTCATTGCAAATTAATTATCTAATTTATTCTTGAGCACATTTATATCTTGCATATTAGACCCTGCAACAAGCATGCCATCTACATATAATAGAAAGATAATATACCTTCCATTTTCTAGGATTTTAAAATAAACACGGTGATCAGAATCACATCTACTATAATCTTGTTCTGTCATAAACCTGCCAAACTTCAAATACCATTGCCTTGGAGCTTGCTTTAGGCCATACAAGCTCTTATTCAACCTGCATACCAAATTCTCCTTCCCTTCGACCTCATACCCCTGTGGCTTCTGCATATAAATCTCTTCCTCCAAATCCCCATGGAGAAAAGTTGTTTTTACATCTAACTGTTCAAGATGCAAATATTCTACTGCCACAAGACTCAAAATAGTCCTAATTGAAATCATTTTTACAACAAGAAAAAATATTTCATCAAAATCTATCCCTTTCTTTTCTGCAAACCCCTTTACAACAAGTCTATCCTTGTACCACTTTTTTCCTCCATCTTCTTCCTTCAACTTGTAAACCCATTTATTCTGCAATGCTTTTTTTCTTGCAGGAAACTGAACCAAATCTCAATTTTGGTTATTTACTAGGGAATCCTTTTCCTCTTTCATTCATTGCTCCGAATTATTTTTGGTGTCTACCTGCATTGCCTCTTCATAACATTTTGGTTCACCAGAATCAATCAACAATAAATAATACAGTGAAGGAGAGTATCGTTCAGGGGGTCTACTTAACCTGGTAGTTCTTCTAACAACACTTGCAGGAGTTTGAGGTACTTGTTGCTCCTGTTGTTGTACATTTTGATTTTCTGGTACCTTTGCAATTACTTTTTCAGTGATCTCATCAAGCATTGTGTATTCTGGTTTTTCTTTTTCATGTTTCTTTCCCTCCAACTGATCTTTGTACATGACCTTCTCATTGAATATGACATCTCTACTCCTAATGATTTTGTTATTTTCATAATCCCATAAGAGATAACCAAAATCATAAACAATGTATCCAATAAAGGTACACTTCTTGGATTTTGCCTCAAGCTTTGTTCTATTTTCTTTATCAATATGGACAAATGATTCACAACCGAAAGTCTTCAGAAAAGAATATTTTACCTTTTTACTTGTCCATGCCTCCTCTGGAATTCTACCATCCAAAGAACTTGAAGGTCCTATGTTTTTTGTAGTGGAGAATATCATCATTATATTTTCTACCAACAATTGTATTCCTCGGATAGATCTTTCTAACGAGGTATCATATGCATCAAATGAAGATAGTATGCCAAAGTTACGACCCCGGGAAATTGATGTACCAATTTACCCCGATGGGGTCCATATTCTAGCATTTCATCTTCTAGGGTTAGGTTTTTGGATGTTTAGCCGCCACATCTCTTCTCAGAGATAAGCTACTAGTGCCCTAACTAGTTTATTTCTATTATGTCTATAAACAAATTTCAGTTCTTTGATATTAATGAAATGAAGTGTTATTTTCGTTGCATCTTTGTATTCATGGTTATTTGTGTATTCTATTACGTTCCTGCATAAATCTGTATCAGTGGAATTAGAGCGATTTGTTCTTTCTTTATCCTTCTTTGCATGTCCCCAACGAGGTCGGGGTATAAGGAGTTGGGGCTCGATATGGTTGAACCTTTGCAAGATCAGCCTCGCAAACCCTGACAATCACCCATGGGGGATGAAAAGAAAGACGAGGGAGAAGGAGATCCTATCAAAATATTTCTCGAGAAGGCCCTTGAAAAACAAAGGAATGCGATGATGGATAACTTCGCCCAGATCCTTTAACAATTTCCCACTGCTGGCACATCTGCATCCAACAACCACTCCGTAGGCGCAACCCCTTTTAAGGTACAAGTAAACTTTGACATTCCCGTATTTGATGGTCAAATAAATGCAGACATTGTAGATAGATGGTTTAATCTATTAGAAGGATATTTCTCGATTCATGAATTTTCTGATCGGGAGAAGATTAATTTTTCACTGCTCAAAGCCGCCCCCCATGTCAAGGGCTATTGGGAAACCTACTATGAGAAAAAGGACGAGGAGGAACCCTCCCTGTTCTCGGATGTACCAACTTGGAATTATTTTCGAGATGCCATCAAGGAACAATATTATCTCGTGGGGAGCTATGAGGACAAGTACATATAATGGAATACATTGCGACAACAAAGGGATCAAGATGTGCATAAGCTGATGAATCTATTCCATACCCTACGCACAAAGTTAGGTATCAAAGATTCAGAGAAACATTTTGTGTTGAAGTAACGCAGTTGTCTACACAGATACATTCAGGAGGAAATGGAGTCCTTGACATCTCCTCACTTGGTATGAAATATCGACATGCTACCAAGATTGAGCATAAATTCAAACAGAAGGAGCGAGACTTTGGACTTGCGAATCAAAAGCAAGCGAAAGGTGCCCCCAAACTGCAGAACAAAGGACAAAGCCAAGGCATGGCGGCTCAAGACAACCTGCCAAAGCCGCAAGCAAAGAACAACACCGTGAAGCCGAAGAAGGACATGGGAAAGTGGTGTGAGTTCCATAATAGCTCCACTCACAACACAAGTGAGTGTTGGGCCAAATAGTCACTGGTGGCCGAGATGAGGGCTTCTAAATTAGATGCATGCTCCGACACTAAATCGAAACCCAAGAAGGGGAATGATAGAGGAAAGAAGATTATCAATGTGGAGCCCAATGCCACCGTTGCCACCATGAAGATCCAAAAGGAAGAACTAGAAGATCTAGAGGAGGAAGAGCGTCTCTTCCACTCCCAGATGTGGGTAAAGGGTTCCTCACTACAGTTCATCATTGATGGTGGGAGCCAAAAGAACCTCATTTCAACAGAGGTCATGAAGCAGTTGGAATTCTTGACCACAACACACCCACAGTCGTATACCATTGGGTGGCTTCACCAAGGATGGCATCTCCATGTCAGCCAACAATGCCGCCTTCCCTACAGCATCAAGCCCTTCACCGATGAGGTATTTTGTGACATTGCTCCTCTTGATGCTTGTGATGTATTATTAGGCCAACCATACTTATGGAAGCAACATGTTGTGTATGAGCCTTGCGTTGTTATTGTTACCTTGGGAAATAAGTTGTACAGGATACCAGAGGTACCACCGCTTGTCGCTATCTCTCTGGTTACTGCAAAACAATGCAGTAAGCTCATTTCCAAAACCAGTAAATTTGTTTTCCTGATGATCCGCCCTCAGG
>SNQJ01S0020880.1:112930-140098 GCA_010110895.2 Picea sitchensis
ACCAATGATCCTTTGGTGACCTTCCACACCTTATCTGTAAATATGGATATACAACCTTCACTTGCCAACTGCCCTGTTGAAATTAGATTTTTCCTTAGATCTGGAACATGTCTTACCTCTTTCAACAACCATTGGTTTCCATTTCTTTGATTTATTTTTACCTTTCCTATTCCAACAATTTTGCATGGTGCATCATCACCCAAATGAACTTGTCCAAAATCACCTTGAACATAATCTAGAAAATATTTCCTATGGCGTGTGACATGAAATGAAGCCCCTGAATCTACTACTCAAGACTCAAAAATATTATCTACATAAATAATCAAAGCATCTTGTAACACATCACATGTTACATTTGCTTCTTGATTTTTCTCCTGCTTTCCATCTCTTTGTTTGTTTGGAGCTCTGCAGTCTTTCTTCAAATGTCCTTTCTTCCCACAATTCCAACACTCTATCTTTCCAAATATGGATTTGGATCTTCCCTTCCTAGAATTCCCGCAGTTCCCTGAGCCCTTTCCTCTATCCTTTTGTCTTCCCTTGTTCTCCATGTTTAACACATTACCTGATGTCTCACCTGTTCTTTTCTGTCGCATTTCCTCACTAATGATAACACCAACAAAATCATCAAATTTTAAAGTGAACCAGATACAGAGTTACTTACATCCATGACCAAGTCGTTCCATATTTTATGCAATAAGCACAATATAAGAAGATCCCTTACCTCATCATCAAAGCCCACTTTTACAGAACTTAGGTGATTAGTAACCGTATTAAATTCATTTAAATGATCTGCAATAGACCCACCTTCTGACATCTTCATATTAAATAATCTCTTCATTAGAAATACCTTATCGAACGTCGAGGGTTTTTAATACAATTTAGCCAATGCGTACATCAACTCCTTCATTGTATTTTCTTTCGAAATATTGAAAGTCATCGATGCTTCCAGGTTTAGCCATATCGTTTCTAGTGCCTTTCTGTCAAGAACCTCCCATTATTTATCCTTCATGGTCACCGACTTCTTTGCTATTCCACCCAATGGTAGGAATAGATCCTTCTTATATAAATAATCTTCCATCTGCATCTTCCATAACTGGTAGTTTTGGCCATTAAATTTCTCGACCCTAAACTTTCCATCTTCCGCCATTGCTCCCACTCGAACTAGGAACCCTCTTTTCCTACGAGTTACCTTTTGCTCCGATACCAATTGTAGAAAAACAAGATCATAGAGCAATAAAATAAAACAAATGAGAAAATAAAACATAGAAGATACACAATACAATAAGGACACAAATATACATGGTTCTCACAGTGTGGGCTACATCCACCAGAGAAATTTCCAGGTCCTTCCTTTATTATTATCCAACAAATGACGGGATACAACCTACAACACACCCACTGTAAATTCCTCTTCTTTCTCTCACAGTATCCTCTCGCAGAATACAATATTCATAATGATACATAGCTGCAATACATTTCCCTCATAAAGGAGGGTTTCCTTCTAGGGAAAAAACTCTAACATAACTTCTACCGTCAGATCTAAGACCATAAAATGAATGATCCAGATTTACAATGAAATTACAATATACGTTTACAAGGAAATTTTTCCTTCGAGGGCTTCGCCCCTGGACCCCGCATAGGGGGTAACTCCCCTCTGCACTCCCCTGTGTGGAGGAGTGTACATTATTTCGGGGTGTGAATTCTTCATGGGGTATAAACACGACTGAAAACAAAGACCTATGTATCAAGAAGATAATCAGGCTCCACAACCAACATGGTTCAATATTCCAATTTACAGACCAATAGTGAGGTTGTCGGCAATCCATTATGGCAAGCATCCATGAAGAAGGAGTATGACTCACTCCTAGAGAATCAGACTTAGCATATGGTTCCACTTCCACTAGAAAGGAATATTTTTAAGTGCAGATGGGTCCACATGATAAAGAGGTACAAGGCCCGACAGGTTGCCAAAGGACTTCATCAAATCCATAATATTTCTACATCTTCATGAAGACTTTCAGTGAGAAAAAGTTTCAGACTTTGCGATATCGTCTTGCAGTGAAGAAAACAGTAGCATAACAGTTTCCATTTTCTTCTTTTGGTGCATTGCATTTTGAGGGGGGGTTTTGTTCCCATGTGGTTTTCCCTCTTTCCTAATTTTTATTCAGTGTTCATTAGTTGTATTGTACATGAGTACCTAATATGTCCTAGTAGACATGATTCATTTTTTTACTCCATAGTGATGTTCATGGGGGGTGTTGGAGAAATTTCTATTTTCGGCACATTAGTTCAGTGGGAGTTAACTGACTAGTTCTATTTTAGACTTTCTATTTTATATCATCGATATTATGCTATTATGCATGCATGCATTATGCTATTATGGAATGTTATGTCCTATATATGAGTGTATTCCACTTATCCATTGTATCATATTGATCATCATCTATGTATCAATCATTAGCTCATTGGAGTAGTGTGAATATATTTTCTCATTCTTTCATATTGAATCTCTCTTCCTTTCTTGATAAGCTTTGTTTGTGCTTTCTTTAGCTAGATCTCATGTGCATGTTTCGATGAAACATTGACACACATGAGGCATAACTTCTACCCAAGTTCCAATTCCTTCTTGGAATGATTTGTTTACTAAGTTTAATAATGAAGACTATCTGGAGTCAATCCCCCATAGCTACCTGGAACTCAAGGAAGTGGATGATACGATGTTCCCAACAATTAAGAAATCTTTGTTACACTTTGTAGTTGCAAGAGCACCTGTAATTCCATGCATGGAATTGATGGAATGGGTTATCAGTCCCACTGATGCCCAGAGTTGTAGGATTCTCAACGACAAAGGGTAATGTGAATCTAAATATGCATGTTTTCACAATTAATCATAATGCTAGAGAAACTTCTAGATTAAAACTATGTGCAGAGTTTTGAAACGTCCAACGTTTCGAGTGGATACTCCACCCATCATCAGGGACATGAAAAGCTTGTATGTAGTAAAAGAGTGTTGAGATATAAATATAACATGATAGATGTTATCGTTGATCAGTTGGAAATAATTGTTGACATAGGTAAAATATTAGATGAAAGGTAAGAATAAGTAAAAATAAAAAGTATTAAGAAATTTTGAATAAAGGAAATTATCATTGAATAAATTGAATGAAATTAATTAAATTGTACCAGTGATATATAAATTGGGTGAGAGATGAGAATAATTAAGCGAAAAAAATCCATATATTCAAGTATTCAAATATCGGTACAATTCACTTAATTATTCTCACTGATTAATTAAGCGAATTGTATCGATATTTGAATGCTTTAATATATGGATTTTTTCACTTAATTATTCTCATCTCTCACCCAATTTATATATTACCGGTACAATTTAATTAATGTCATTCAATGTATTCAATGGTAATTTCCTTTATTCAAAAAATTTCAATACTTTTTATTTTTACTTATTCTTACCTTTCATCTAAGCTTTTACCTAATGTCAACAACGATTTCCAACTGATCAATGGTAACCTCTATCATGTTATATTTATATCTCGACACTCTTTTACTACATACAATCTTTTAATATCCATGATGATGGGTGGAGTGCCCATTCAAAACATTGGACGTTTCCAAACTCTGCACACAGTTTTTATCCAGAGGTTCTCTAGCAAAGGATAATGTATCGGTTCCTTCCTTACCCATCATGTTAATACCTATTATAAATTTCCAGAGATTGATGAATCCCTCACTAAATAATTCTTGATTTCCTTCTATGAAAAGTATGACACCAACATGATATTAGGAAACTGGTGGAAGGAAAATAAGAAATTTGTTGACCGATCCTTAGGAAGATATGTCATCACTGGTCTGAAAGAATCCTACATGTATTCCATGATTCTTCTATGCATACTATATCGAAAAATAGACTATGCTCAATTCCTTGAAGCATGATTGTCATTGTCCTACCATGTAGTGATGTGGGGGAGAAAGTTTAAATGGGGAGATATCATTTCCAAGTTTAAATGGGGAGATATCATTTCCAAGCAACTCAACCTAAGGATCATCCAAGCACAATCACCACAGCCTGACGCTCCCCCTTCTTTTCACATGGTACATTTCCTCCTGGATGTATTGTGCACCAAAAACACTTTCCCATGTATGTCACTTAGCTCACAAGTCTCTGAGCTGCCATTACATGTATATTTTAGCATGTTGAAGGAAAGCAAGTATAAAATTTTTACTCCTAGATCTATGATTTCGTCATGGCTAGGATTTACTTTCTCATCTTTGGGAAAGAGTGCTCTAGGTTGTCTAAGCAGGAAAAAGAGATCTTGGAATGCATAGGAAATTGGTACTTGGAAGAGAAACACACATACTTTAGGATTTATGGGGCTACCAGTCCACCACACCTATTACCAGTTTGTGTACCTGACATGCTTGTAGTTAGAGAAATATGCTACTTGTCTATTATGGAAGGGTTCAATGCCTCTTTGTTGAAAGACAAAAACAAGTTATTCACCCCTTATGGTTTCCAGGTGGGATATTACATGGTAAAAGATGCAAAGCGTGCAAAGTAAGAAGGACATGTGCATTTAAAGTACAAATTCATGATAGGGAGATTTGGGAAGCATGACCCCAAGGGTTTGGTTGTAAGGCAAGTTGAGCAGGTAACCTTGAGCTGGCCATATTCTCATGAGAAATGACATGAAGAGATATTCACTGAAGATGCCAAAGACTAGCATGAGGTATAGAAGAGTAAGGATAACCCAAAGATAATTATTTTTTCCTCCCTAACTCTTAAGGAACAAATCAAGATGGTCAATATAGGATCCTCTTTCAGCAAGGAAGGTGATAAAGAGAAAAAGGAAGAAGAAGAGAGGAGGCTCAATAGAGCAAGAGAGAATTCTAAAAGAACAAGCAAAGGAAATAAGATTATAGGAAGAATGAAGGAAGAAGGATGAAGAGGATGCAACACATAAGGTACTCACATAATAGAGAAAGAAAGTAGAAATGGAACAAAGAAAGCAAGAATACATAGAGAAAAGGAAAAAAGACCAAGAATAAAAGGCCCAACAGGAAGAAGAGGAGTTAAAGAAAAAAAAAAGAATAGGAACTAGCCAATGATCAAAGAAAGATTCAAGAAGAGGAAAAACATAGGAAGAAAGAGGAGTTGGATTGATTAGAAAGAGAGAAGGTTGAACAAGAGAAGAATCTTATGGAAAATCAAGAAAAATATTCCACTATTGTGAAGCCTACATAAGTGATTGATTTAACAAAATATGAGGAATGAGTGGGTAAGTTTTTTGTCCACATCATCAATGAGAATGCGAATAAAGAGGAACCCTAACAAACCTAGTGGGTGATAAGGTGGAGATAACAAATGACAACATTGAGCAGGTTACTCACTCAAACATAGAAGACACCTTAGAAACTAGCAATGAACAAGATCAAGGTCCACTTGGTAGACAAGACTTAGAGATACCCTTGTTTGGAATCCGAGGAGGAGACACAAATGTTCAAGATACTCAGCCTGATCAAGATAGCGAGAAAAAGCATAATGTAGACAATGGTAATGATAAAGGTGGAGGAAATGCATATAACAACTAGGAAAACAAGGAATACACCAACACTACTCCTGAGCACACTACAAACAATGATAAAGATCTTGAGAAGCTAGATGAGATCTTACTAGATGGCTCTTCAACTAAGGAGGAGAAAAAAGGAGAAGACACTCAGGATAAACCCCATGAGAGTTCCACAGATGAAGTCAAGCCTCATAAATAAGACAAAGAAGAAGATAAGGACTCTCCAAGAAAAGAGAAAACTCAATATCCTATCTCAAAACACGGAAGTGTAAATAACATCTTGTCTTGGGGGGGTCATCCCATCCCTCAACCAATAGAGGAGGTAGTTGATCTAGAGTATTTTTCCTATGACAGGAAGATTAGGTCCATAGTTAAGAGAACCCACATAAAGAGAAAGACTACATTGGAAAACAATGTATTGTGTACCTCTTAGGAGCTGATCATAGATACTAAGGAGGAAAATATGAGCCAACATTAATCAACATGTATGGCCATCTCCCATGCCTCACTTGAAAAAGAAATAATAGAAGAAAGAGAATTAGAGCAAGCCAAACAAGAGGTATCCTCCTTCAAGCACCAAGTATAGTATTATCAAGAAGTTGGAGGGGTGGAAAACTTGAAGAAAGACCTATTGGAAGAGCATGATAGTCTCCTCAAGGTGCATGAGGATTTGGTTTTGAAATCACTTTCCCTTCAAGAGGAATCCTTGTTTCTCAAGATCACATCCAAAGAAGTGCTTTGGTGGGCCGAAAAGGGAACCAGAGTGTTAGATAGAGGTGAGTTCCTTAGAGAGGTGCAAAAGTATAAAGGTGTCAAGGATCGCAATATAGAACTCCTATCGGTCAAGTGGCTATCTTGAATGCATTTGACTGAAAAACACTGGGCAATGATCATGGAAGACTCGAGGGAAAAACTTGAAGAAGAATGGGAGCATTGGAATCAGGTGTGGGAATAAGTGAATCGGTCCATGGTCAATCTTCGTTTGTCGAATTTTGGTTCTCCCATAGACTTTCGACTAGTAGATGAAGTGTTAGCAGGTTTGCAGCGAGGTCCCGACAAGTACATGAATGAGGTCAACAAGATAACTATTGTGGAACGAGGACATGTACAAAGGTATGTGATCGATGGAATTAATATCATTGATTAGTTGGAGCAGTTAGCTAGCACAATGCAAAAGTACATTGGCCAGTTCTGGGATAACAAGCATGTGTTGAGCATGTCGATGGACCAACATCAATTTCCATTTGGGGACAACTATGTCAAGCTTTTCTCTCAGTGGGAAGAGTATATGGATGAGAAAATCAATCCTAGAACTCCCAGATCGCTCGAGTCATCTTGATTCAACTCGCTTTTCATTTATTTCAAGTCACAAAAATTATTATTTTTAGTTTGATAAGTTTGTACAAATAAGAGGGTTTCCCCCATAGTTAAGGACCTTTGGCAAAATCAATTTTGTTTTATTTTATTGGAGAACTACTTTCTTGAAGCTCCTCATGCTCGCTCATCTTGTTATTGATTTCTACTAATATTTCCCTTTTACCAAGTTATCTTGCAAATTGTGAATTCTTTTATCTTCAGTTTCACATCGTATTTTACAATCTGCATGTTAGTGAGTGTTTGGATTTAATTCAATAATCAATAATTATAAAATTATTTCAAGGTAATTGACAAGGCTATACTCGAAAATTTTCATGCAGGTTGAATAATTGTTTATTATATCTTTTAGGGAATTATTTCTCAATTTTTTATAAATCAGTTAATCCATTTCTTGTTATTTGTATTTCTTCTGAAAAGTTAGCTTTAAGAGAAATTGCATTATTTACACCTTTTTCTTATATGTGATTAGCTAGAAAAATTGTTTCTCGTAAGCCAGTTGTGATTTTTGTTGTGCCTTACTCGAGAGGTTATCCCCTCGAGCAGGTTTTTTAATAACTATGTTCTAAGCATATGGAAAACCAATTCTCATAAAATAGAAAAAGAACGAAAAAGATTAAATTGACAAATATTAAAGCCTATCGAATGATTGTCGAGCCATTAATATGGAGGATTACACCATACCAAATGGGTAAGAGTATAATTGGGCCTCTTCCTTGGGTGTAGTCCCTCCTATTGACTTAAAGGGAATCCAAACGCCTCAAAAGCATTGGCGCTAGATGGAGGGCCAATGCATGGCAAGCCATACAAACATACCACATAAGTTAAATCCATAGCTTGAAGATAATCCTACATCCGATACCTCACCTTGGGTTGAAGAAAGTACTAATTCTCGTCCTGAAATCCAATACGCAATCTCCCACGAGGAATTTAACACATTTATGAGAATCACCAGAGCATACACTAGGCATAGAGGAGCATTACCTTTAACTACCTTACTTCCTCAAATAATAAATGTGAGACCTGTTGTATCTATAATAGAACACACCTTGGTACACATGGTCGAAGAATTAATGGACTTTTCCTTAATTGAAATAGAACAACCCTTTGGATTAATCCCTAACACACCAACAATTACTCCACTTTCCTATACGCATTTTGAACCTGAGGAAGACCCAAAATAAGAAGAAGAAGAATTTGATTCAAAAGTTTCAGACTACAAATCAGATCACATGGGTGACAACAATGATGTTGGAAATGTAATCCGTTAGGGTTTCTTAGTTGACGAAATATGAATAGTCAAGTAATAGGAAACATCATTGAGAGTCCAAGAGACCTCTTGGAAGATGAATCCAAAGGTCACGTCAATGTATCATAAGGATGGAAAATTCACTACACACTTATCTATTTCCTTCTGTCAAATAGCGGTATCAGAGGATGTTAGTCCTTTGGGCCCGATTTGTTATGGTAGTTGTCCATAACATTTGGGTGTTTTCATTCTTAAGAAAAAAATCCTTTGTCTTCCTGTCAGTCTGGCACTCTGATCTATTCCTTGAGGTTTGTCCATCTACTTGCAAGTAGAAAAGCGTCTGGTTATTTCCTGTCTTTGTTACTCTTTCTTAGCACCTTTCACAACACCTTTCGTGGCCTTTCTCTATGCACGTTGTAGGCACTAGGAGTCACCCTTAGACTACTGATAGGGTAAGACCAGTACCCATTTAAATATCAAGTAAAAATGAATAGATTTGAATTTAAAGTCTGGCTCAAACTGATACAATCTGAGACAAATTTATCAAATTCATTTAAATATAATATGTATTCCAGCAAAAAGGGATAAATAAACCTTCAATTAGCATGATAATATATAGATTGAAACAAAAGTAAACATGGGGAAACACCAATATAAACGAGACAACCTCACTTCCATATTGACTGACTGGTTTGATGCATAATATTCCTTAACCAAGAACTTCCCAATTCAGAAATACAACATTACTCTAATGGACACTATGCAAAAAAATCCTTTGTTACACACCATGTGAAATACACTGCAAATGATCCAAACATGTACATCATTCCATTAAAGCAGAAGAATTAAAAACAGTAGAGAATAACACTGGCTAATCTTCAATTGTATTAGAGTCCTAACATCTAGATACACGGAGTTTCCTCCTTTGCAGAAATTACAATAAGAAAAGTAGTCTCAAAACTGCATCATTCCAACCCCTTGCTTATCAAAATATCCTACATATATAATTTATCAATTGTTTCTATTCTAAGGAGGTCGAATCACAAGTAGTTACATTGGATTCCCTTGTCTTTAGGAGATGGTTACAACATGATAAAACATAAAATATCCCTAACTGCTATTTTTTTGGATCTTGTCTAACATGATAAATTACTTTTAAAACATGTCATGCTGCTTGATCTGGTGATGGAAAACCTATCCTTCACGTTCACATGAACCCTTGGAAGATGTTTGTCTCAGTTAGCACTCAAATAAAGGCTATCCTTGTTGACTGTGTAGTTTCACAACGAATTTTTGCTGCAAAAAATCCCGTAGCTGATGTTTTTAACTTTTCTCCCAAATGACAGACTGGGTTCAGCTAAATGTTTGTCAGCAAATTAATGACAATATAAAACTTCTCCAAAAACAAATTGGGAAAAACCCAGTTCATAGTTTTAAATATATGATGAAAACACACTTTCACAGCGTACCAGTTTGCTGCAAAATTGCTTCAACAGGAAATTTAGTAGCGTGTTATGTATTTCACTGCGAAATATAGAACACGCTGCTAAATTTCCTGTAGCAACATTTTTTGCAGCAAACTGGTATGCCGTGAAAGTGTATTTTCACCATATATTTAAAACCACGAACTGGGTTTTGCCCAATTTTTCGATATCATTTTAGCTATATGCAGACTATGTGAAGGTTCTAGCTCCTTCACTGATGAAAATAAACTTATACCATACTCACTTCATATCCAAAAAACCAATCTTCACCTCAATTACCTCCTCTGTATCTTCATGACTTATAATTGGTTCAAACCTTACTGTTAATCATGGCTGCAAGTATGTCATAAAAATTATATTGGACAAAACGAAGCAGAAAAAAAAATAGGATCCTAATGCAGCTTCCATCAAGACGTCAACTCCACTCTTGAAACCACCATTAACCTTTTTTATGAACCCAAGAGCAAAATTTGGTTTTAAAACCATTTTTTTTGTTTGCACTTGCCAATGGAAGCTCAACATTTGGCAATATGTTTCTCCTTAATATCTTCCTCGAGTCAACATAGGCTTAGCAGGCCCACAAACATGAATTAATAGCAAGAAAGTGCTACAAAAAGACCAAAATCACAAGCGCTACGAAATGATCTAGTTCATTGATGCTGCAAAAATACCATGCTGCTGCAAAAGTGCATAATTTGGCTGAAATTTCGATGATGCAAATTTTGTGCTAACACACGTGCCTATCATAACATTTATCTCTTTGTGTCCATGGGAATATCAACATATTTGTTCTATGTCAACACTCTTAAACCCTAAAACTAATCGTCCTTGTGCAACCAATCATTTTCATCCCGTTAAGAAAAGGAAATGGTTTGAAATCACATAGGATTTGCTAAGAGAAAGACTATTGGCATAGTCTATGTGAAACTACTCTAAAATTTTTGTAAACATTTCTTAGTTCATGCAAATTATTCTCACTTTAAAATATCTAAGATGTCAGTATCTTGAAGTAGCTATTGAAGCAGGGATGTTGTATGGGTTTATCACCAATCAATGTATGTAATGGCCCTGATAACAAACAACTTCATTGAATTGATTAGAGAACCTTCAATTGAGTGGCTTTGATAGTCCAGTTATGAAACGATAGTGTGGCTTTGATAACCTAGTTGTGAAATGGTAGAGTGAGAAAGTTCACTGCAAAGACACTCAAAATTATCCCAGTAACGAAGTGTAAGTATTCTTACGTTGATGCACCAGTTCCTGCCAACATGTTGGCTATTTTACCTAATGTTAAAGGTTCACCTTTAGAATTGCCTTGAATGGTATAGTACATCATATGCATGAGTGTCAATTCACCAATCATGAAACTAATGGCTTGCGATAAGTTAACTGAAAAATTTAGCTTTCCTCAACTTCTGTCAAAAGTATTTATGTGACACACAATATCATCAATGCGTGTTAGATTTTGAAGTGCACCCAGACTGGTGCACACACACCTCAGTTCTGGTCTAGGTTCTCAACAATTTACACAAAATTACACGATTTGAACTATGAACATAAACACATTGAGATGCCTAACAACTTATCACAACAAAAAATAAACCAGTAATTGGATCATGCACAAATACATAGGAATTTAATTCCCCAAAACAATTGTTCTTATATCTAGAACATGGGGATCCCATACTAGGGACAATGGCCCAATTCTTACATAAAAGAAGGATACCAAGAAAACTTACAAAACCTTCATGGTTTCTATGTCCAATTCTAGTTGAGTCCTTCCAGCATTATCCATTGTCCTTAGCTAAGGTTCCTAAGTTGGGGATGAGTCCTTCTAGACCCCGACTTGCTCCTCTCCTTGCTCACTAATCATCCCTATACTCGGGCATGTCCAAGTCCTAAAAAGGTTCCCAAAAGGAGATGTTGTAACACACATGTTATATCCCTCAATCAACTCTCAAAACTACTACTATTCTGTTATCTTGGCCCACCAGTCTTATTTTCCTATTCCTCTAGAAAATCCCTCAAACTTCCCTTAAGTACGTTGATTGTTAGTTTTGTAATAGACCCATTTTTCCTTTGTTGTAGCATCCTTCTACAACTTTTATTACACATAAGTAACAACTCCTCAAGAATCCTTTGAACTATACTCAAGTCTATTTTTTTCCCGGATGTTACAAGCCTAATGGAAGCCCTTAGTATTGTTTCTAGGGTGACTATAACATCCTCCAACACTACCCAAAAATGCTAGGAAATGTCCCAACACCTGGTTGTTGTCCTAAACTACTAGGATGAGCCTCTCTAGCCTACTGTACTAGCCTCATGTGCCTACAGTTTCCCAAGAGACCACCCTATAATTTTGTCGCTACTTTTGCCTTGAAAACCAAGCCCTCCACAAGCCTGCAACAACATCTCCTAGGATGACTGAGTCTTCCTTTAGGATACTGATAGCTTCTCCTAACTGGTCGAGCCTCTCCTAGTTCGCAACCTGCTCTTCCTTGGATGTTGACTACCTCTTCTAGCTTGGTCAAGCTTTACTCTATCCCTTAACAAGCCTGCAATTGGCCTCTCCCTTGTTGCTTCCATACTCATCCCTCATCACCATGGAAACTTTCCCAAAACAATAACAAAACAACAAATCTAATGTCTTTCATCCTCCCTCCATGGTTGGACTAAATTCACCACACTTGTCACTCCAAGAAGAATGTCACAATGACATTATATTTCACTTCTCACTTTGATCCTTATTTATACAAGTCTATGGGTCAACTTTATAAGCCCCTCCACAAAGTCAACATCAAATTAGGCACACATGTGGGTGTGAAGCCCCAACACAAACCCACAAAGCCCATCATCAAGCCCATGAAGCCCCAACTCCATTTCAAGGGAGTTTTCATTGAAACAAAAGTGCAATGAGGTGCTAATGAATATTCTCACATGCTCGACACCAAGGCCATGTGAGAATACCTACCCGAAGCTACAAAACATCAACACTCCCTCTTAGCAATGGAGGTATTCTCACCCACGCCAATATCTCATGGAAGTATCTATATCTACGACACTAGATCCACTACCACAGTTGTTCTCCAACCCTCCTTATTGGTTGCTCCCTCTATCACTGAAGACAATCCTATTGTATAGCATGATCCCATATTGGAAGACACCCTGCTCCTAGAAGCCTCCCACTTCTAAGCATCTTGTCTGGCCATCTCAACCCATGAAACCTTCTTGATAGTATTGGAATACTCCTCTCTCCCATCTGGAGCTGAAGGTAGACTCCCTATGAACATTTAAATCTCTCTCTGAGATTTTTGACTTCCTCTGAAGTCAGACTCCCTCTGAATCTATTGACTCCCACTACATTTAGGCTCCCTCTGAGTCTACACAACCTCTTGAGCTACCTTCTACATATCCACTGTCACTCTCCTACTTTTGTTCATGGATTGCATAGGTTGGTTCTTCTACCTATGCACATTTCTCTCTCTAACTCCAAGACCATTGGTGTGTTTGATCTAGATACCTATCCATCTTGGAACAAAGTTACATAGCCCTTCTCCTCAATTTATAAGGCTGAGAATAGACTCATGGAACCCATAACACATTTTATACTCACAACAGATCTCCTGACTCTATCTTGAATGAAATCGTACCAGATCCTTGTACTACATGCATGTTCCTCATACCACAATCCATGTACATACCTGAGTCAGACTCTTGTGAATCTCTTGAACAAATCGTGTGCTCCTATCATATGTCGGTGGCTCCCACTGTATAATGTAATCCTCCCAAGGTAAGCATACCACTTACCCTGGTCACGACCATCCAATGAACTTATGCTCAAGTCCATCATCCAAGTCACAAAACTCTTTGTGTCTTCACACACACTACAACTGAACCTGTGTCCTCTCTATGAAATAGTCTTAAGCTATGGATGGACACTCAGTCTAGTTCAATCTAGACCTCGACAACTCATCTTTGTAAGTGTCCTCATCCTCTTGGGTAAAATACCGCATACACTATCTCACCTAGACAATGTACAACTCTATGGACCCGATGAAGACTCTATTTCTTGAACCTGCCATACATATGAAGCTACCTCGTCCATTCCAAAGCACCCAAGATGCACCCATTGCAACTCACTATGACAAGCCACCGAAAGTCCATCCAAGGGGTTGGAAATCTGCCACACAACATATTGTCGTGAATCGAGCTCTCCTCCAATCAAATTTAAATCCCAACCTACCACACCACCAAGCTACAATAGTTCACAACACCTCATCTAAATGATCTTCTTCATGTCTCATACTAGAGTACATCCAACCTGCTACCACCTGCAACAGTCATTGTAGCTCTCTCTCAAAGCTAGATCCTCAACACTGCTACAACTCGCTCTTAGATCTATCACATGTGTAAATAACTCCAATCCAATTTCCACCACAATACCTTAAGCTCTGAAATCATGTTATATTTTGGAGTGCACCCAGACCGATGCACACACACCTTAGGTCTGGTCAAGGTTATCAATAGTTTACACAAAATTACACAATTTTAACTGTGAACATAAACACACTGAGATGCCCAACAAATTATCACACACATAAAATAAACTAGTAATTGGATCATGCACAAATACATAGGAATTCAATGCCCAAAAACAATTGTTCCTATATCTAGAATAATGGGCTCTCGTACTAGGGATAATCGCCCAATTCTTACATAAAACAAAGATATTAAGAACACTTACAAAACCCTCCCAGTTTTTGTGTCCAAGTTTGGATGAGTCCTTCCATCCTTATCCACCATCCTTAGTTGAGGTTCCTAAGCTACAACTAATTCCTTCCAGCCCCCAACCTGCTCTTCTCCTTGCTCACCAATCATCCCTGTACTTGGGCCTGTCTAGGTCCTCAAAAGGTGCCAAAAAGGAGTTGTTGTAACAAACATGTTACAACCCTCAATCATTTTTCAAAACTTCTCCTGTTTTGTTGTATTGTCCCACTAGTCTTGTTGTCCTAGTCCTCTATAACAACCCTCAAACTACCCTTAATTTTGTTGATTATTAGTGTTGTAACAACCCCCTTTTCCCTCTATTGTAGCAACCTTCTACAACTATTGTTACACACTTGTAATAGTTCCTCAAGCAACCCTTGAATTGTCCTCAATTATGTTGTTGTCTTGGTTGTTATAGCTCTAATGGAAACTCTCATTATTGTTGTTAGGGTGGTTGTAATATCCCCCAATGCTGCCTAGAAATGCCCAGAACTGTCCCAACACCTAGTTGTTGTCCCAAAACACTAGGTCGAGCCTCCCTAACCTGTTGTACTAGCCTCTTCTGCTTTCAATTTCATTAGAGACCACCTTACAGGTTTGTCGATGCTCTCTATTTGCAGGATGATCCCTCCACGAGACTGCAATAACCTCTCCTAGGCTGCAATAACCTCTCCTAGGCTGGTTGAGTCTTCCTCTAGGTTGCATATATCTTCTCCTAACAGGTGGAGCCTCTCCTAAGCTACGACCTACTCTTCCTTGGCCGCCAACTACCTCTCTAGCTTGGTCGAGCTCTACTCCATCCCTCAACAAGCTTGTGGCTGGTATTTCCTTTGTTGATTCCCTACTTGGCCCTCTTCACCAAGGAAACCCACCCAAAACAACAAAAAACAACATATCTAAGGCCTTTTAGCCTCCCTCCATGGCTGGACTAAAGTCACCACACTTTTCACTCCAAGAAGAATGTCATAATGACATTGTATTTCACCTCTCACTTTGATCCTTATTTATACAAGTCTAAGGGTGAACTATAGAAGCTCCTCCACAAAGTCAACATCAAATTAGGCACACATGTGGGTGTAAATCCCCAACAAAAACCCACCAATCCCATCGTCAATCCCATGAAGCCCAAGCTCCATTCAAGGGAGTTTTCACTTAAATGAAAGTGCAACAAGGTGCAATGAAGATTCTCACATGCCCAACACCAAGGCCATGTGAAAATAATTGCCTGAAGCTACAAACCATCAACAATGTGAACAAACAAATACTGGGTCCAACACTTCACATTAGAAACAAAGATAAACTTGAAGTGAAAGTGCACAACAAGGTGGAATATAACGCTACAATTCACTAGCAAGATCCTAGTGCACGAACCATTGCAAACCCTCGAGGAATCTCACATGAAAAAAACTAGCGATATCTCTACTTGATGCCACGTGAAATGTAGGGAGACAAGGGGAACCCTAATCCGAGGTCAAATTGTGAGCCATAGAATTTCAATCACATGTCTCTCAACTTGATAGCACTGCCAATGATTGGTTTAGCTCTCAAATGATCATAAGGATAGTGAAAGAAGGGAATGGAAAGGATGGTTGGTTATGATCCTTGAACTTTCTGGATCTGTTGTCGTTGTTGCGTGGATAGAGAAAGGTGGGAAGGATGGTATTGTTTCAAGAATGGTTTCACGCATAGACAAATCTACACAAATATTGTAAAATGTACCCCATTTTATCCATCGACCACATAAAGGGAGGCACCAAACTCCATTGATAAGTGTTTTCATTACTAGAGATAAATTACCAATTGCTTAGTCAATTCTACCATCATCTGACCCGGGCTAAGATTCGTTGCAGAGGGAGGTTCTCTTTTAATCAAACCAATGGTGTATTGTTGCATTTAATTGTATACACCTATTAAAAGAAACATCGCAAGTTCAACAACACCATAGTAGAACAGACTTTGCAAATATCCTTGTCGCACATATCCCACATCAGATATTTTCCACCAGTAATCAACATGTCTTCATGTATATAGAGATAGTCATAACTTGGAATATCTAGAGAGGAAAACCATGAGGGTCGCCTCTAGCAGGAGAGAAATAATACTTGAATTTTCCTTTTGCCTCAAAGGCGAGTCTGACTTATGAACCATTAGAATTTATGTGCATTCTATGACAGGCATCCAATGCATTTTTTGACTGTAGGGGATTGTAGTGTTGTTCATGTATGGTATTCAAGAGGTGATATGTTCTTATATAAACATACATCCTTGAATGCAACAATTAGCCGTCACAAAGAAAACAACAATTGTTTATATAGGTACAAGATTTTAATGTTGTTGTAAGAAGGTATTTGCGCACCTCTCTCCTCTTGAAGCCTAATTGAATCAAGTGTATAATTTTCTTTTATCAAGTTGAATATCTATGTTGGTTTGATCTCTTCCTGATATTTTTAAATAGTTCATCGTGGTTTGATATTTTAGCTTTCCAATTTGAAACTAATTGTAAGATGTGTATTTTAAATAGAAGTCGACACTCCTCATTTGTTGAGTTTCATAGTAGAACCTAATTGTTAAAGGGTGGATTTGCAGGAAACATTATGAGGTCTGAGCTATGGCTCGAGTTGAGGAAATGTTAGAGTTATTGAACACTCTAGTCCTCTCTTCTATGGAAAATACAGTCACCATTGAAAAAACCACTTTTCAATCAGTTGTAACATGCTTGAAAGTTTCACAAGCCAAGAAACCGACTATCATACCCCTGTTTTGAGTCCCCGGATTAAATAATGTATTTTTTTTATTTTGTGAAAGGCCAAAGCACCCAAACAATGGAAAGAGGCCAGAGTGCCTAGGAAATGTAATGCTTTGATAATTATTAATAATTAAATACATCATTGGATGCCAGCTAGACAAGGACAAGAGTTATAGGAGACTATGATTCCAAGAGAAAGGGGATTTAAGGGGCTAAGTGTTTTTTATTATTATATTTAATTTACACATAATTTTTTTAATTGAGATAAGTGGTTACATGAGCTCCTTCGGGAAGGCCATGTGGTTCTTGATTTCCAAGTAAATATATAAACTCATATTTAGGTTGTTTTGGGGTTTATACTCTTCATTATGTTCACTCTCTCCATTCACTCTTTCACTCATTAATTATTTCCCATTCATCCTTTATCTTGGCTAGGGAAGGAAAAATGAATTGTTGGGAAAGGATCCATTGCTTTCTAGCTGTAGTAATTATTTGTGCATTCCAACAATGAATTAATGCTTGCATGTCTGAGATGCATTGGAATGTGCTAAAAGTTGTTCACAACTGCGAATCCTCAGAGTCCCATCATGGAGATTCTAGACCAGATGTACTAGATCCCTAGAAAGAAGTGGATAGCCTAAGCGAATGCATGGTAGTGAAGGGGGTTCATTTTATTTGGTTGGTGCAGGATGGAGAGAAGAGAGATGGTGTACTTTGGATTGTTGTGTGTTGAAAAACCTATGAGAGCTTAAGTGTTGACTTGTTTAGGAATCTAAGTGACACCCTAGAACCTTCCTTGTGGATTCATAGCCCTGGCTCAGGGGTGACCTGTTGTTGAGACTTGGAACAACATCGTCTATGGTTGGGTGGAACGGCCTTGGTCTGCAACCAATTAGTGATTGAAATTTTTTAAGATAAGTGCTCTCTGTCATGTGTTTCTATGCTTGTATATTTATTTTCGATGTGTATTAATTATTATCTTTGAGATTCATTTTTAAAATATGCATGCTTGTTGGTTATTTTTGTGCATGGAATATTGTCCATTTCTTTTATGTTGTAGCATGAATATTGATTATTGCATGTGAGTCTTTCATGCTTCTTTATTAATTAAATGTTATCATAATTTCAAAATTAGTTTTGAAGTGAATTTTGAAGTAGCATGGCCAACCTATCGTTGGCTAGGTACGTTACACCGACACTCCTCATTTGTTGAGTTTGCATAGTAGAATATGTTTTTTAAAGGGTGGAGTTGCAAGAAACATTGTGAGGTCTGAGCTATGGCTCGAGTTGAGGAAATGTTAGAGTTATTGAACACTCTAGTCCTTTCTTCTGTGGACAATACAATCACCATTGAAAAAACCACTTTCCGGTCTATTGTAACATGCTTGCAAGTTTTGCAAGCCAAAGAAAAACTACTGCAAACTCAGACTCAACTTATTCATGATGCACTTGAGCAAAGGAATCTTCGAAAACATTCTAAACTAGTCCTTTTTCAGGATCCTATTTTCAAATATGATGAAGATGATGATGTTGATCCAAACCAACAACCAATACAATGACAACTCAGTGAGACAACCCTAGATTCAAGTACAAATGACGTTCAAATTTCTCTTTCCAAGTAGATCATCAGAACTTGGGAAGAAATAAGAAATAATAAGCACATAACATATATCAGATATGAAAAGGAAGTCACCTTTCATATTTTGTATTACACCAAATCGATCTAGTTTCAGAGTGTTGGATTTCTTCAAGATAATTCATATTCACCTACTCTAGTTCAAGAGCAGATTCTGAAATTCCAACATTTTCGGCGATTTGGACATATGGAAGATCACTGCTTCGATCTTCATTCTTGCAAGCATTGTGGAAAGAACAATAATCCTTCAGATAGTGTTCCAAATGCCAGACAACTATAAGAGTAAATAACCACTATGGGTGAATGACTTCTTGGTGATTATCATCAATAGTCAAGAAGATTTGTCATTCATACCAATGAATTCACTCTCAAGTATTGACACATCTTGCAATGGAGATATTTTCATCTTTTCACCTTGTACCTGACAAGAGGGAACACCATTAGAGATTGACAATCATGCTCCTAGTTTTGAAGTATTATCAATCGAGAAACAATAAGTTATGGTCATATTTAAACCAACATTCTAGAGCACTTCCAATTAGCAGAATACATCAATTTCCAGCTTCTAGCTAACTTAAGAAATGTTTTGGGAATGATTGAGCCTGGAGCCAAGTTCCATAGTTTGTGGTCATCCTTAAACCACCAGATTGGTTTGTGGTCTTCCTTAAACCACCACCACTATTTAGTAGAAGACATAAGCTTCTGCTATACATTATTTTTGTGGTCATCCATAAACCACCAGATTTGTTTGTGGTCTTCTTTAAATCACCATCACCATTTAGTAGAAGACATCAATTTCTGCTATACATTTAGTTTGTGGTCATCCCAAAACCACCATATTCATAGAGCACATTCTCCTATTGAAAACCATCGACCTCCATATTTCAACTGCCCACTTTTAGATTTCAACTCTCACCTTGGACTCACATACACCCCTTCAGATTAAGGGGGGGAATCTTGGAAATGTAATTTGTTAGGGTTTCTTACTTGACAAAATATGAATAGTTAAGTAATATGAAACATCATTGGGAGTCCAAGAGACCTATTGGAAGAAAAATACAAAGGTCATTTCATTGTATTAATAGATGTATCATATTAATGGAAAATGCATTACACGGTTATCTATTTTGATGTGTCCAACAAATGAAGATAACCATGAGGGGAATAACAAATCTTAGCTAGTCCAAGATGCCTTAGCTATACCTGGTCATCTGCATAACCTACCAAGACATACAGAGAAGTTACTACCCAAGTTTGATCCTAAAACATCTAGATTTCCTGAGGATCAGATTAAAATGTTTATTCTTTCCATCTGGTTGATGAATGTACAACATGAGGATGTAGTATGTCAACTTTTCTTTTTAGTGTGTCTACAAATAATTATTAATAAGTTTTCAAATGAGATAGTAGATATGAAGAGAAGTTCAAGAGAAGGTACATCTAACCAAAGGCTTTATAGAATTTTTTTCAAAAGACCTCCTCCTTTCAAAGCCATAGAACCTCCCTCAACTAATTTGAATATTGATTTATGAGATGTGGCCTTAGATTCATTCTACAGTTATCATTAGGAAAATCACTTTGAAAAGGATTTCCCTCAATGGATAAATGTCATGAACCTGATGGCCAACCATTTCTTAGATGGATGTGCTTTAATTGACGAAGTAGATGTCTTATCGAGAAACACTACAGACGAAGAATACAATGAATGACTAGAGGAAACAACTATGGTATTATGGGATATAAATCATGTGTTGCATGGAGTTAACTTCACCGAAAAGGAGGAGTTAGATGATGAAGCTTTATTTGTTTAGACAAGGAGCAAACATCATGTCTCTAAAGCCCATCTAGTCATAGCTCAAGCTCCTAAGAAGTCTTGGAACTAAGCTCCCATAACTAAACCTGCCCATGTACTTAATTTTGTTCCTAAATTTGTAGGATGGGAACAACGAAATTATAGTATAATGTAGTAGAGGATCTAAGGAAAATGAAAGACATCATTTCCATCATGTATCTCTACAAGATTCCTCAGCAAAAAACCCCCTTACTCCAAGCGTTAAAGGAACAAGACAACCAAACAATCAACCACAATTAAAACATTAACATGATAACTTCAGGTGAAGCTAAAAAATCAATTCTAAATTCAACATCCACAGATAAGAAATCTAAGTTGTCCATTCCCCCTTTCCTGCTGATATTTGAAATATTCAATAGAAATCTACACAATTGTCTAGTTGATTCAGGGGAATTATCAAATGTTATGCTCTACTCTGTTTTTAAAATATTGAATGTAAACCCCACTAAAAGTGAAACACACTTCATACAACTAGACCAATCGAAAGTAAAAGTTATTAGGGAATTAAAATATGTGATGATTCGAATTGTCTCCAACCCCAAGATCCACAAAGTTATTGATATTGTAGTTGTTGATATCCCAGAAGCATATGGAATTCTACTCAGTCATGACTAGTGACACAAGCTCCAAGGGTATTTTTATTCTGAATGGTCTCACTTGTGGTTGCGTTGGAATGGGCATCCCAACAAGATAAGAATTTTTAACCGAGAAAAATTCTTAAAACACATTGTCATTGATTTAGAGTCTCCCAATGAGCCATATTCATATGAGTTTCCCATCCTAGGAAACTATTCTTGTGAGTCATGTTTTAGAAAATTTACAGCCCATGTATCTGAAATCCCATTCACATAGAAATCAAAGTTTTTGTTGCAAGAAAATAAAATGATAACATAAAATTACAACAACTCGGATCGATATTTTACAATTAATAAATTAGAAAGTGAAACTGAAAATTCAAGCATAGACACCAAGAAAAGAGTGCCTCATATTCCCTCTAAAATGTGGACTCTTCTTTTTTATGAATCAAAATCACAAGAAGGAGTGGGGGATAGGTGTATTTTTATTGATCCAACTGGTAAATGAAGTTTTTTTTCATGTGGGATTGAATTTGAATGTGCCAACAACACAACTGAATACAAGGCCTTAGTCCAAGGTATTAGAAAACCCATTGACTTAGATATTAAAGAACTTGTTGTCTTTGGGGATTCAAAGATAATTGTTAGAAAATTCAAGAACACCATACACTATAACTCATCACATCTTAGGAACTATCAACAAGAATTCCATAGGCTAGTAGAAAACTTTCTAGAATTCAATATCAATGTGATAATTCCCCAATATAAAAACCTGTTGGTTGATTCTCTTACTACAACTGTGTTGATATCTCAACACACTCGTTGAAATATCGAGCATTTCAATGGGTACCACTTTGTTTTTTATCTTCTTGTTATCAATTTAACTTGTTCTGTTTTTTGTTTTATACATTCCCCTCTAGTCTCTCTTAGTTAGTTGTGCTTTCAGTTTGAAAAATTATTACCGAAAATAGAAGAATACTTCTAATTTTCTAAGTTAAATAGAAACTTAGAATTTTGTAAAAGAACGCAAAAAACTCATAAACATATTATTTTCCCCAATCCTTATAATGGCCAGTTCTGTTGATCATTGATAGTGCATCGGGTGTTCGCACGATATTTGTGAAAATTTAGAAACATATGAAATATTTCGTCGATCACCGATGAACATTGGTCATCGTCGTCAACTGATGTCTCTTGCAAAGAATAAAATAATCATAAACCTCACCAACGTCGATCGAGCCAAAAGAACATAAAAAATCATCAGTCATTTGATACAAATGCTCGATTAATCATGACTGTTGGTGGATACAACATGATTCATTTGATTTTGATGAGTCATGGGTACACATCATGTGGTAGATACAAGTTTCGTATTGCCATGTCACTCATCACATGGATTTCTGTACCATCCAAATCACCTGCCAAATCACATAACATGTCTCGTCCCTTTGCCACATCATCCCACCAAATCACCTACCACATTAGATCTGTATGATATTTTCTATTTTATCGAGCGTCAGAAGATTTTGTGTGGATGTAGGAAACATGAGCATTTCAATTTTGCTAACACCGATGAGTTCTTCAACCATTGGAAAATTCAGTTTCAAATTTCAAATGGTGAGAGAAAAGTCTCGTTGTCAATTGCCAATGTTCTACCGACATCGGTCGTTCTGATTCTGAAAAAAATCTCATGTGCACATATTCATTCTCACCAATGGAAGATCTCCATGAAGGTCGCTTCAAATCTGAGTTGTTCATCCCGTAATAACTTTTAATCATGGTTGTTCAAAGTTTTAAAGGTGAAAATGGCATTTCATAGTTTCCACGCCTATGAGTTATCCCTGCACATGGATATGTCACCATGTCGCGACCAGTTAGACCTCTCCACATCAACCTATATACTTTCATCTAACGTTTTAAGTAACACATCATACACCACATCATGACACGGGTCCACGTGTCTCAACATGTCACCATCTAGAAAAGACATTGCACACCACTGAAAAGGGTGGACTTTATATAAAATTACATTCAGATTGACAATGAACGTTGAAAGAAAAACTATTTGAAAAGGGTTGATGGGATCAAACCTTTGACTCCCAATTGGGAAAGGAATTGCATGCCAAAATAACCATCTTTTGAATTCGAAAATGAACTAATAAAAGGGTGTTCACACCATCATACAAGGGAAATAGTTATTTCCAAGTGTGGCACACAAGTGGGCAAATTCGAACCTGGAAATCTGCAAAATCTTATTGTACCTTGGTGTTTAATGGTTAGATTTTACTAATAAGGGACTAAAATATATGTGAATGAATGACTTCATTTTGGTATTCTTGTTATCGATTGTGTAAGAAATCATGCATAGTGGAAAACATCCTAAGTTCAAGATTTGTGTGTTACAACTATATTTCTTCTAACTTAGGGTGTATTGTGTTTCATAACTGGTAAGTCTAAACAGTAATCTCTTTCATTGTTACCAGGTATGCATTGAAGGTGAATAATTGTTGTGATTCTCAAGAAGTGCTAATGAATTATGGTATGATTGTTGTTTGTTTCTTATGTATAATAGGGTTAAGTCATAACTCAATCTTATAAAATCATGGAAAGGGTGAAGGAGAAAATAATTTTCACACAAAGATAAAAAAGAAGGAATATTTCTATTGTGGAATCATTTGAGAGTGTAGAAGCAAATAATACTTTTGCTTACACTTGAGAGAGAAAAGAAGGAATTTTTCTCAAGGATTGGATCATGAAGGTTTGTGATTCAAAGAGATATTAGATAGGTGGAGAATTAATCTCATCTAGAGTATAGGACAAAGGAAGAGAGAGAGAAAGTGTGCAGCAAAAGGATTGGGTCGTCGCAAAATAGTGCAGGTATTCTGGTATGGGTCGCACAAATAACATAGCCAACTTTCTTTTTTGTAGTTCTCTGATATTTCTTCTCTGCAATGCCATAGGTACGGGTTCTAAATATAAAGAAGAAATTCGTACATTTTGTGTATGTGGAACATTATGTAGATCAAATAATTGCTCCATCTGAAGTATCCATGTGATTGGGTCCTTTCCATAAAACTTCCTCATATCGATCTTAGGAACGTGGTTGGTCTTCAACCCAAAGTTGGAGTTTCTCCACTCTTGATTCATCTTCCTTGTGCCCTCATCATGAATTTCATGGGATACATTTTCACTTTCAGGTGTCCTCTCTATTAGGAAAATTTTCAATCCTTCCATGATCTCCCTTTTTAAACCATCAATCTTAGTATCCATTATTGCCTCCAATTTAGCTTCATTTGAATCCATCATCCCTTGTAGTTCATATTTTGTTGTTGTCTTCTTTTGTACTTCATTTATGTCCCTACACATTTCTTCACCTTCATCAAGAGTCCAAGTGGGACAGTCTAGAGGCTTATTTGGTGTAGAAGTTCCCTTATTTGGTGGCATGTTGGCCAAGTATCACTTTTAAACCTTGATTTTGAGGTGGTTCTTCTAGACAATCTTTCTTCTATTGTATCTCCAACGTTTCAGTGCTTTTGGGTATGAAACTTTATTTTTTTTAGTTCTCTAATATTTCTTCTTTGCAATTCCACATGTGTGATCAAAATTGGATGTTCCAAGTGGAATTTATGGTAACTTCCCCACAACTTGCTGGTTTTTGGCCTTTCCAGGAGATCTCACTTGTATAGTGTTCCCCACACAAAATAATTGATATAAAAATCTAAAACTTGTACCAGATATACTAAGGACTGTCCACTATCCAATGCAATAGGTCTCACTCAATTTGGATACTCTAGGAAGAAGCTATGGTTTTTTTACCTGGAACACCTTCTTGAGACTAGTCAATAGGACTAGTCATATACCCTATCTTCCACAGGGTGTATCTACAAATGTAAGATGCCCCAGAAGATGAAATTTTTATCACAGATACCTTACTAATTTATGTGAATAACCTCTAGATTTCAGGGTCTGAAACGTTACAAAAAAAAATTTATAGCGAAAATTCTGCAATAACTAAATTCTGGATGATTCCAAATCCCTATCTTACATAGGTTGTATCTCCGAAAGTATAAGGCCTCAGGAGCTGAAATTTTAACCCAACGTACCTTGATTCGTCTAATAAATATCCTCCAAGGGGTTCCTTATGAAATGTTGTAGAAACACAATTATAGAAAAAATTCCAAGGTGTCTCAGATGTAGCAGCGAAACCCCAAGACCTTGAGCTCTGATACCATATGTTAAGAACCAAATATCAATATAGCATAGAAAAACCTCAAAATAAGTACTCAACGCCTTGAAAAAGAGATAATTTAAGATAATAAGCCTCTTCGAGGGGGAAACCTCCTTTTACACCACATAAATGTTCAAGTACAAGATGATTCCAAATGAAAATGTCTCCTTGGTATATGTAGGAGACTAGGAGGCACAATTACAACTAATGGACCCAAGTCGACATAAATAAAATAACCTTGCTAATGTAATATTCCACAATTAAGGGGTAATGTGCCACTGTTTATGGCTTAACAAGGTTACCCGGTTAAACAAGTAAGTAATCAAAGACATTATGCAACATGCCAAGCTTGGATATCCGAGGGCTGAAGTAACCCCTCGGGGTGTGTGTGCTCGGACTTGTTCGGCTGACAAGTCATGCACTCCTAGATGTGTTTCAATACATCATCCTTGAGACCGTTCCATGATAATCTCTCCCTAATTTTACTATTGTTGACATAATGTAACTACAAAGAGTATTCTTCTTATTATTGTTATTTTATTCATAGGATTAATCCCCATTGTGGATTAATCATGTCGGTAATTGTATTAGGACCAAATCCCCTTTTGCGGATTGGTCAACAGACAATTATAATAGGCAGAATAAGAAGTCGTCCCCAACAATTAATTAAGAGACCCATAAATATAATAAAGGTGGGTTTACCCACCCAGATTGAGAGGTCGGCCCTGCCAGTGAAGAGACACTTCACACGTGCCAGAACTTGTATAAATACAGGAGGCTAGCGCCTCATTTGATCACAACTCACTTGCTCATTATCTTATGAGGCAAGTTGCAATTATCAGTTAGAGAGAGGAGAAGAAGAGTGGTGCATCTCTTGGGGAGGACTATCTGTATTGGTTTGAGTTATCTCTTGAACATTGTTTAAGCTATTTATGATAAGGAAGTTTTGATGGGTTTTCTTCCCCTAGAGGGTTTCCCAGGATAAATGTTGTGTCTCTTGTGAATGCGTATTTCTTAGTGATCTTGTTCTTATTATGCTTCTATCTATTGAAATGCAAAGAACTATAATAATGGCATAAACATTAACATGGTTTCAGAGCCAACCTGAAGGAAGCATATTTCGCAAGAGAAAAACGTCACTGTTACTGTACCCAAAAATTAGGGTTTTGCAAAAGTGAGTATTTTCAGCTCCCTAACCTCCTAGAAAGCTGCGCCCTCCCCCAAGGATCAATTTGGCACCTAGAGTGCACCTTTTCAGTGGCTGGATCTTCTGCAAAGTGAAACCCTAGTTTCATAAAGTACCAGAAAACCATAAAACCAGTGTACCAGAAGTACCAGAAGTACCAGAAAACTAGAAGCACTAGTCCAGAAATCTGCAGATCAAGTTTGAGGGGGTAAAAGTTGGATTTTCGAAATTCCGATTGCACCAGCTAACTCGCCTCAGCCCAACGCATCTATCCCCTGGATCAGAATTTCAAAATTCGAAGTTTGAAAAATTAGGGTTTCCTCATAAAAACCTAAGTTGCAGTTGCAGTCTCAGAACCAACTGCAGTTGCAGTACCAGTTGCAGTTGCAGCCATAGAACCAGTTGCAATCACTCTTGAAGTTTTTGGTAATGATTACCGTTGCTACCAGATGGAGCCACTACCTGCAAATGCTATCCGAGGTATGT
>SNQJ01S0020880.1:140108-194827 GCA_010110895.2 Picea sitchensis
GCGTTGGTTGGTGGTCTTTGCTAAAGTGTTGCATGCGAGTGGAGGTCACGGGGTCGATTCCGGTGGACTCCAAATAAATTTTAAACCAATAAATAGGGGACATGTGGCGGCCATTGATTGGGCCACGTGTCGCCATTCCATTCGCTGCAAACAAGTCGCGTCACCTTCAAACTGTGCAAATAGCTGCCTGCCACGTGTCATACGACCTGCCATGTCAGCGTCCGTACGGACTGTACAGTCAACACCCCTTTTTTTGCTTGTTTTTCATTTTGAACAGAACGTGATATCTCTCGCTCTCGACGTCTGTTTGAACCCAAACAAGTTTAGTTGGGTTTGTAATGACTAGGCCTACGCTCTCGTTCGATTTGAAGTGATTTCGAGCACTTTGAATTTTTGAGAAAAAATTGATCCGCTGATCACACCTCCCCATTGGAAATCTTTTGGACCTCCAAAAGATTATTTTCAGTCTATCTGAAGATGAGGGTATAGTTCCCTCACTCTTCCAACCTCAATCCACTTGGCTTTGCTTGAATTTGTACCTTTAAGACCAACTCGAAGATACTCCACATTTCCTCGTTTTGAAGTTCGCATTCTCCTGTCAAGGATGGTGTGTTCATGAAGTTCTGTATGATATTCTGGGGAAAAATCATCTATAGAAGGAATCTGAACATGCCCTCCTTGATCATCAATCAAAGGAGGCTCATACAATTTCAAATTCTCAACATTAACAACTGCATACATTTGCATATAAGGAGACAAATCTAAACAGAAGGCATTGTTACCAATCTTGTCGATAATCTTGAAAGGACCATATCGAATTGGTTTGAGATTTTTACCTTCTCCTTTAAGCATCTCCTTACTGATATAAAGCCAAACTTCATATCCAACTTTGAAACTGTGATCAACATGATTCTTGTCATGTCTCGTCTTGTACTTGGCTTGACTCTTTTCCAACTGCTCTTGCACCATTTGATGTATCGACTGAATTTGTTCAATGAACTTTTCTGCCCTATCAATGTCATATTGATCATTGATAGCAATATCCTTCCCAAATATAAAATATAAAGGATATTTGGGCAAATAGCGAAAACATGCTTCAAATGGCGACGTTTGAGTTGAAGAGTGCTTAGCTCGATTGCAAGCATGCTGAATGTAGTGTAAATGCTCATCCCAAAGTTTAGGATGCTTACTGCAATAAGCACGAAGAAGATGCACCACTGTTCGATTTACCACTTCTGTCTGACCATCTGTTTGCGGATGAAAATCTGTGCTTTTTTTTAGTTTGGTGTCCATGAGTGCCCATAAACTCGACCAAAAACTTCCAACAAATCGAGAATCCCGATCAGAAATAATGGATTTAGGCAATCCAAAATGCACCCAAACATTTTGAAAAAACATATGTGTCATTTGTTCAGCTGTAACCTGCTTTGTACAAGGCATCAAAATACACATTTTTCTAAATCGATCAACCACAACATAAAGATAATCATGATTTCGTCTAGACATAGGTAAACCTCCTACAAAGTCCATGGAAATACTTTCCCAAGGACGAGAAGGAACCGGAAGTGGAGTATACAGACCGAACTTTCGATTGCTAGGTTTACTGGTGGCACATAACGAACATCCTCAAACATATCTTGAAACACTTTCATTCATTTTAGGCCAGCAGCAGTATCTTTGCAAATTAGCCATTGTCTTGCCTACACCAAAATGACCAGCAATAAGAGAAGAATGAGCTTCTCTTATAATGTTGATTCTTTCCCCCCTGTGGAATACATAGCTTGCCAATATGATACAAAAGATTATCATGCACATGGTAATCCAATTCCTCAACATGGTTAGAATGACACAAAGTTTCATATACTTCTTTAAAATCAGTATCCAAATCATATTGCTCAACATAACTTTCATGCATGATAGGACTATGCTTAAGAATAAGCTGAAGCACTAATAATAGGCTTTGAAAGAATATCAAAAACTTTGTTATAAATGCCTTCTTATACCTTATGACCAAATTATGGGTGGCTGATTGGAAAACCCATCCATATGAAGTGCCTAGCTTGTTGGAGCTTTGTTTGTGATTGTAAATATTGCGATTGGTTGATGATCGGTGTGAGACAATGGTTTCTTTCCCCAACAAATAATGTTTCCATTTTCACAGCAGCGCCATGCATACTATTCCTTATCGCCAAGTAGGATATTTAATCGACACCATTAAAAGTTTGAATGAAAACAAATGGGCTTACCATCTTGTAACAAAGCGCTCCCCATTGCATAATTGCTTGCATCACGTTTGGATTTCAAAAGATTGTCTTAAATTTGGAGATGCAAGGCTGGCTGATCTTCTTCCTCTTTCAAGAAAGTATCAAAACATACGTTGCCTCCCCATTGAAAAACTTGCTTGACACTTGTCCTTTGCGTAATGGGCTGCAATGGAAGAAAAGTTAACAATAAACTTCCCCAATATTGGGTTGCTCCCAAAAACTTCTTACCTCATCACATTATTTGGGCTTGGGCCATTTCAATATGACTTTGACCTTAGAGAGATCAATTTTTAATTCCTTTCCACCAACAATATGCCCTAAGTAAATGGTGAAGTCTTTCCAAATTCACATTTGGACAACTTCAAAACAACTTTTTCCTTTCTCAAAACATCCAAAACTTGTTTCACATGTTTTAACATGCTCGAGATTTGCTAAAGATCAAAATATCATCCAAGTAGACAATAACACAATCATCCAAAGAAAATGCCTTAGACATCATTCAAAACTCTCATGAAATTAGCGGGTGCATTGCAAAGTCCCAAAGGCATTACCATCCATTCAAACAAACCTTGCTTTGTTTTGAAAGTATCTTCAATGGCATCACTCCTTGGCACAATCTTGATATGATGATATCGGCTTCTCAAATCAACCCAGTAAAATATTTAGCGTCTTTCAATTGATCAAGAAAATCATTGATTCTAGGAAGGGGATAATGATTCTTTACCGTCAATTTTGTTCAAAGCCACGAAATCAACACACATATGCCTTTGAACTTCTCTTTCCTTTGTCTCCACGACTAAAAGGCTTATTGTTACCCTCGAGTTTCGTTCTTCCTCTTGCTTCCAAATGGTGGCTGAACACAAACTTCATCTAGATTTGAAGGATTAAACGTGGAGGTATAGTATGTCTCAAACAACTATGTAAATCTCCAATGTACTTGATAGGGTTTTAGAGACAAATCCTCCCCAAGGAAAACCAAAAGCTCTTCTCCCTAAATTCTTGAGTAAGACTTGCACATTTCAATATACCGTTTGTCTAAAATTTTGCTAATCCTTAGTATCCTTTTGCATATATGCAATGGGTAAAATTGATCTTTAATTGCAACAATAAAATCTGTTCAGAGAGGTTAAAATTTTACCATGTTCTTCATGTCCTCCCGAGTCTTGGATTCCTAGCAAATGAGTGTTGCACTATCAATCTTAAAGAACAGCTGAATCTGGTTTCATCATCTTGAATTTTTGTATCATACAATACACCTCAATCTAACATGAGAGATCAATTATCAATTTTCTCGGCATTAACTTCTCCATTATTACGCTGGCAAATTCAGAATATATTATCAGCTTAATGTGTGAATTTGTGAAGGTTTATGTCCTTGGAGACCGAGGAAGAGGTCTTGGTGGTAGAAGAAGAAGAAGAAGAAGAAGATGGGTGGAGGGGAGAGGTGGTGGAGAAGCACCATTCCTCCATTTCCATTGGAGGTTTATCACCACTATCTCCTGTGCTTTGGAAGGATTTAGGAGCCTTCTGCAACCTTACATATCTTTCCATCAAGATCTTCATCATCTCATTTCCATGATGCTTAACTAGAGATCTTAAATATTACGAGAACATATTTGTGACTCTCTTCATGTAGAGCCATACACGGTGAATGCCTCCATGAAAACTTGTGGTGAGTGATATGTAACACTCATGGATGAGGGCAAACCACAAAGTTGAATTTCTCCTCTTGTGAGTTTAAACTTTGTGAGCATCAGAAAAATAAACACTTTCAAATAATCAAGTCTTCAAAACCAATTATGCATTTTCAACTTGATCTAAAAATGAAGAGAGACTTGTATTCTGAAAATATTTACCAGTAAAGTTTATGTGTTAAATGCAAATGGATAAACTTTGCAACAAAACTTTAATATGATTTACTCATTAAAGATGCATACTTAGAACAACGAGAAAAATCAATGAGCGAGAAAACACATAACACAACAAATGATAAAGGGAGTTTACCCCTCTCTTGGGCTACATCTCACAGTGGAAACACACACCAATGGATCATTTGTATTGTACATCAAGTGCTCAAAGTAACACAGTGCTCAGGCCATTTGCTCAGCTGGCAGATGTAAAGGCCCTGGGCTTTTTGACACCTGGTTTGGCCAAGGTGAAGAATGGGCTTTCACGGAGTCCCCTTCCAAGCGATGATACGCGTCTACAAGATACTTGCAGAAACCACAGCCCTGGCTACCGCGTTTAAAGCAAAGCTTGGCGACGGCGCGAAGACGATGCAAGCTGTAGGATGGTTATGGTGCACTGGCCTAACCATCCAGGGCGGGTCTTATGACCCATGGCGGGCCATTTCGTTTAAAGTGAGGGGCCTGCTTAGCTGACGGGCGGTCAAAACCAGCGCCCGGTGGCGTGTCGTGGATGTATGGAAACGACGTGACCGTATCCAAAGGGCTATGTTGAAACATGTACTGTGGTCATATTACAGCACAGCATACGACCGGAACGGTTTGAAGTATGCGTGCAAGGGTTTAAAGCGGTGGCCGTATTACAATACGCCAACCACGGGGTTTGGAGATGGGCTGACTGACCCCTTCCATGCATACAACCGAATTCAAATTAACCAATCTGGCACCGCCGCGGTGTTAAGAAACACTATGGTGGAGTGTTGGTTGGCGGTCTTTTCCAAAGCGTTGCATGTGAGTGGAGGTCAAGTTTGATTCACCGGACTTCCAAATGAATTAAGCCAATGATAGGGGATGCAGCTAGGTGGCCGTGGGTTGTTGTCTCCATTCCATTACGTGCCAGATGCGTCGCACACCAGCGTGCAAAATGTTGCCGTAATGACCGATGGGCTGCCAGAATGGCGTCGTAGGACTATGCAGTCAGACGCCTTTGCTGTTGTCGTTTGAAGGCGGAACGATAATGGACAGGTTTGAGACCCAAACCAAGTTGGGTGGGTTCGTGATGAGGCCTACGCTCTGGTTTGATTTGACGATTCGGGCACTTTGGAGTTTTGAGACGGAATTTGGTCACGATCGGCTATGAGAGACGTTAACCGTGGCGGATACTTCAGTCAGGATACCATTCATGGATCTTTGCCAAATGGACGTGAAGAGGCGACCACCGATGTGCGAGGAAGTGTATGAAGCCCCGATTTGAGGTTGAAGACATGATCGCCGTATGCGTAGATTGAAGCCTTATGGGATTGAAGCAAATCACGGGCGGTATGGCCATAGATGGTTTCTTGATGGGCTTGGAAGCACCAGGAGTAAAGCAGTTTCAAATCTCTACTTCAAAATTCATGGATAATGGAACTTCGTCGATCACTCTTGTGTGGATGACATTCCTTAGCGGAAAGAAAAACAAGCGTAGATGTAAAAAAGAGACTTGCGTGGTGAGTAGAAGATGGTCTGTGCGGTACTTCTTGGGCTTTGGGGTATCGGAAGGTCGAAGGATCTTCATTAATAGGGGAAGTACTGCGATTTTGAAATCTTGAGATTAGACGTACTGAATAATAGTCCATAGACCCACATGGAAGCGGTGGGATTGTTGGTCGTTCTTGGTCGGACTTGATAGATGCCACCGTATAGATAGATTCTTGGAATAATGATGTACTGTGAACACCGACGAAACATCTATTTTTAGGTGAACACCTTGAGTGAGTTTCAGGTAGAGCCCAGACGTATTCACCTAGTGTTTTAAAACAATAATGATGGTATAGCAAAAGGTACAATGGATTATGGTTCAGCTGCTGATGGAGATCGTGACTTTCACATTGAGTGGATATCGATCAGTTGGAATGAGAAAGCGTTATGACGGAAAGAACGGATGTTGACTTTGATTTGGAGTTCAACCATGATCTCGTGGCATAGTAGGGAGCAATCGATGTGCTCGGCCTTGAGCGGTACATTGCCGCATGTTCTAGGCGAAGCTATGGCGAAACTCAAAGAAGTTGTTATTCCAGCCCTGTTTGACTTGGAGAAACCATGATTCTATGCCGAGCTTCCATAGGATGGCGGAAGATCGCATTCCATGACGGTCGAGCTTTGTAGGAATCATATCGTTTATGGGCATGGTATAGAGAACCTTGACTCAAATTACATTGACACGAATGAATGGAGTTCTTTGGGTATTCCATGACAGGTCGAAGCACATAGAGATCCACTATCATTTCATCCGCGACATGGTACAGAGAGGAGCCTTGAAGCTCCAGTACATTAGCACGAATGAATAGGTTGCTGACGTGTTGACCAAACCTCTATCTCATGTAAAGTTTGAACACTTTTTAGATAAGCTTGGTATAGTCTGAAAGGACCCTCCCTAATAGGGGGAGTATATATATTTATTCCTTGCTTCTGACCTCGCTATTAGACGTAAAGAAAGATGAGTCATTTCTTCTGACCTCGCTGTTAGACGTAAAGCATGACGTTGTGTGTTCCTTGCTTCTGACCTCGTTGTTAGACGTAAATCAAGAGGAGTCATTGCTTCTGACCTTGCTGTTAGACGTAAAGCATGACGTTGTGTGTTCCTTGCTTCTGACCTCGTTGTTAGATGTGAAGCAAGATGAGTCATTGCTTCTGACCTCGCTGTTAGACGTAAAGCATGATGTTGTGTGTTCCTTTCTTCTGACTTCGCTGTTAGACGTAAAGAAAGATGAGTCATTGCTTCTGACCTCGCTATTAGACGTAAAGCATGACGCTATGTGATTCCTTGCTTCTGACCTAGTTGTTAGACGTAAAGCAAGATGATTCCTTGCTTCTGACCTTGTTGTTAGATGTAAAGCAAGATGATGATGATTCCTCGCTTCTGACCTCGTTGTTAAACGTAAAGTGAGATGATGTGTGATTCCTTGCTTCTGACCTAGTTGTTAGACGTAAAGCAAGATGATTCCTCACTTCTGACCTCATTGTTAGACGTGAAGCGAGATGTTGATGTGTTCCTTGCTTCTGACCTAGTTGTTCGACGTAAAGCGAGATGTTGATGTGTTTCTTGCTTCTGACCTAGTTGTTAGACGTAAAGAAAGATGATTCCTTGCTTCTGACCTTGTTGTTAGACGTAAAGCAATATGTGACTGACACTGAGCTACCAGCTTATTAGCTGTGACATTGAGCCAGTGTAGTACTGTGATACGCCAGCCTAGTGTTGTGATGAGGTATCATTTTTATTGATACATATTGATGCAGATGATGATGGAATTCTTTCGAGAATGATGATGTTGCCGATGAAGAAAACTTCCGATGACTCGTAAATGTGCTAGCCAATGTTTCAAGATGATATTGACGATACTGTCCTCCTGATGCCACTGATGATGCATACCTCTCTCGCTTAATGCTGTTGAAGAATACCCTTCTTGTTAAGGGGGAGTGTTGAAATAATGTAACTGCAAAGAGTATTCTTATTATTATTGTTATTTTATTCATAGGATTAATCATGTCGGTAATTGTATTAGGACCAAATCCCCTTTTGCGGATTGGTCAACAGACAATTATAATAGGAAGAATAAGAAGTCGGCCCCAGTAGTTAATTAAGAGACCCAGAAATATAATAAAGGTGGGTTTACCCACCCAGATTGAGAGGTCGGCCCTGCCAGTGAAGAGACACTTCACACATGCCAGAACTTGTATAAATACAAGAGGCTAGCACCTCATTTGATCACAACTCACTTGCTCATTATTTTATGAGGCAAGCTGCAATTATCAGTTAGAGAGAGGAGAAGAAGAGTGGCGCATCTCTTGGGGAGGACTATCTGTATTGGTTTGAGTTATCTCTTGAACATTGTTTAAGCTATTTATGATAAGGAAGTTTTGCTGGGTTTTCTTCCCCTAGAGGGTTTCCTAGGATAAATGTTGTGTCTCTTGTGAATGTGTATTTCTCAGTGATCTTGTTCTTATTATGCTTCTATCTATTGAAATGCAAAGAACTATAATAATGGCATAAACATTAACAACTATAAATTTTGAAGTATCCCTGATGCCCGGTTGTAGGCGAATCGTGACAGACCTTCAGAATCTTCCCTTTCAAGGTAGATTCTAGAACCAAATAGATCTGGTCCTTATATAAAATTAAATCATCTAGCACTCGATATCTATCATCAACTACTTGTCCATCCAATACCTCACAAACAATGTTTTTTTGGAGTACTCCACCAACAAATGTGCTTTCCAGTCCATGCAAATATCCATCATCGAACACCCCATTGGCCTCTTGGACAAGGCATATGCTACGAAGTTTCTTTTTACTTTAACATACTCAATGTCAATTCAAAGGCTTAGATATTTTAAACCCACTTCTGTTGTCTCTCGCTGAGGTCTTTCTGATCTAGGAAATACTTAAGACTGTTGTGATCAGTCTTCACTACAAATATGCTACCCACCATATACTATCTGAATTTGGTTAAGGATTGCATGATTGGATACATTTCCTTGTCGTAAATCAAGTAGAGCCTCTCCAACAACCTATCGGTGAAATCCAAGTACGAAGTAATGTGGCTTTGACCCAATGTCACCAACCCATGGTACCACCACTCTTGGGCCTCCCCATCAAAGTGCAAAGTGGCGAAGCTGATATCTTCTGACTCTGTCATTGGGTTAAGCTTGAAATATGTGTCAATATTCTGTACCCATGTTTGATATGAGCATCATGATGACCCGTACTCTCCTGTACTCTCCAAATGGGTCTTGTGGCACTGCCTGTTCCTGACTTAGCTATCCTCCTTCCTTCTCTATCTGTCCCAATGGTTATCCCTAGTGGAACTGTGGATATAATGGTTGGGGAATCCTCCCAGATGATGTATAGTCATGAATAGGTGAAGGGTGTCCACTCGCTCCGTCCTGAGATCCACTAGAGCCACTAGCCCAATCTCCTTGGTGTCCTCATGAAACACTCACTCCTCATGCAGCATTGGCACGCATAGTGTTCACGCTATGCTGGATCATCTATGTGTTGATGACCATCTATGCTATGGCGTTCATCATGTCCCATTTTCCTTGGACTAAGTGATTCAAGATGTCATGCGTACTATCAGAATGTGTCTTGAGGCCTTTCCCCCTACTCTCTGGTGTCTCTCATCTGTCACCCATATTCCTATCTATTTCTACCTCTGTTTCATAGCTAATGTGATCTCTTTCCTCTAACTCTGGCTCTATATCTAACTAAGTGTGGAAGGGAGTATAGTCCCTTCTGTTCTGGTCTCTTCTGTCTCTACTATGTCCTCTGTGGTACTAAATGTACTTGTCCTCAACATGTCCTCGACCCTCTGGGTATTATACACTTATTCCCAGAATCATGGGGTCATGAGAAGCACTTCTTCACAGGATAGCAGGAAGAAGGCTCTGATACCACTGAAATATCCCAAATCCGGCGGATTTGGATATCTATCGTTGAACTAGTTTTTTGACTCTTGGATCTGATACTTTGGGGTTTTTTGGATGCGTTTTAATTCATTGTTTAACATACTTGGTGATTTTCGCATGTGTGTGTCATACAAATAAGGTTTGAACAATATATATGAAGCATGCAGAGTAATGAATCAACACAATCTCAATATCATGGATTATATGGAAAAAGCAGGAAATACAATTGATACGCCAAAAGAAGAGAAATAATCATTAGTTGGATCTCATGGATCATCATTGGAATACAATGTGACTAATACAAAATACTTGTGAACAGAAGATGTAGATAGATCATCACATGCACAAATAGATCGAAAAAATGCAGTTCCAGAAACTCATGACAACTGCTGCAAATGAAGGATAACTCACCTTGGTGGATATACTTGAACGATTAGCCTAAAAATGGTCCCAAATTGAGCGCACTGGCCTATGGCCTCCTCCTAATAACTCTCAAACTGAATATCTGACCCATGAAGCTCAGGATGAACCCGAGATGACATCCACTGGGGGTTGCGCACCTCCTAGGCTCTTGGTGTTTGCCCTAGTTATTCCACCGACGAAATCCACTGATATTTGTCTTGAAATGTGTGCCCTAGCCTCCTCTGTACTAGGTCGGAAGGTTTTCCTCTGATATGATCCAAAAATCCCCCTGGAACCCCAAACATCCCTCCTTAAGATCTACGCACTTCCTGGTTGTCTGATGTGCCCTGGTAGATTCCACCATTAGAATCTAATGACTAATGGTTCAAAAAAAGCACCCTGGCTAATCCTCAATTGGGTCGGAAGGAATCGACGAGATAAGTCATGGTCTTGTGCAACTACACAAAACCCTCTCTAACCCTTGTGCCCTCACTAGCTACACTGCGCAATATCTGCAATAGATCTGAATACTCCTGAATGCACGGTGAAATACCTGGATGGTATCTACGATACACTAGGGTGCGTCTTCCAACACTAAAATCGATCTGGGTGGTGGTTTCCTCCATAAATACACAAAACATCAAATAGGTCGACTTCCTCCTCTGGAAACTTTTCTCAACATCAAATCATAACATAATGAGGAATTAGGTTGATTTCCTCTTTTAATATATTTCTGAATCTAATTCTCCATTGACATCACTTAAGCTAGGCGCTTTTCCTCCTAAGTTGAGTGATTAATTAAGTAATTCCCCCCTTCAACACCTTTTTCTTCTATTTCTTCATTGACTTGGGATTAAGTGACTTTTCCTATGCTTTTTTTGGATTAATTCATCGTTTAGCCATCTGTTCACCCTTATTTCTCCCTTTGTTCTGTGTTTGTTCCTGACTATAGTCTACGAGAAAAAATAGACTACTAAGTCACTCCCTGCTGGCCTACTCTTGGGAATGGGACATCACCCCATTAGATCATTGTGGATGAGCTCAGAAGGAGAGGAGACCCTCCAGGCTTTCCCTTTCTCAAAATTCTCCTGGGAATGTTTGCCAAGAAAACATCCTTGACAAACTCTTTTGGAAAAACGTATGTTGGGAAATTTGGTGACCATTTCTCATTTGCATAATAGCTTCATGTATTTGAATTTTAGATGGTCGAATCTCTCATGCCATAATATACTAATATCATCAGCATGCATAAGTAGTAAAGCATAATTGGATTTAGAAATGAAATAACTGAAAGTATACAAACAATATTGGTGGTTTACCTCACCAACAACAATCATGGAGTTATCACGCATTAGATATGGTTACGGAATCAAGTGTGAATTCCACCCTTTTTCTTGTACCATAATGCATTATATGATAAATGAAGAGCATATTCATGGAGAGTTTTGGAACATATAGGACGTTCTCAAAAATTCTATGTTGGAGTTCTACTCTCCCTTGGCCAATGACCTCAACTGGGGTATCATCTCCCATGAGGATGGGAAGACCCGTGAATGCAAAAACAAAAGATAATTTAACATTCTCTATTGCTACATTATGGTGGGATGCACCTGAATCTAAGATCCATGCATCAAGAGAAGACTTAATGGAAATTAGTGCATAAGAGTTACCTTGTTTGACTTAATCTTCTTGCTTCTTCTTGGCAGCTTCGAGAATGTGATGCCCGAGGTTGTTGATTTGAAGAATCTGTGTCATCTGATCAATATTCTTCTTCGTGCATGCATAATCGGGATGATAACTGCGGTTGTAGTAACTGCATTTTATCTTCCCTTTTCCACCTTTAGAGACTAAAGAATTATCGAAGGGTTTGGAGTACCATTCCTTTTTTGGCTATGCATGCACCTTTCCCTTGCCTTTTTTCTTGGTCTTCGGATTGATTATTGTGTTGCTCTCATGCATAGCAAGTGCATGCGCATTGGATCCCTTGAGTATCCCTATCTCGATGAGCTTGTCTTGCTCATGCATGAGGGCTTCAATAAAATGATCTAATGTTGACATTTTCCAGGTAGATCCTAAAGTGAATGTGTTTGTATGTAAAGATGATATGTAAACAACATAATCCAAACCAAATTTTGCCAGAATAGAAAGGATTAAATGACTGTTTTGAGTGGATTTTTCTATTCCACATCCATTTAGATGAAGGAGGGACTTTAACTTCATAAATAAGTAATGGATGTTATCAAAATTCCTTGGATCTAAGAAATTTAGCTCATCTAGAATATGGCCTCTCATTTCATCATGTTTTCCAAAGAGATCCTCCAACTTTATCCAAATCTCATTTGGCGTGGTACTAGCTTCAATGTGAACCAGAAGCTCGGGGGACATCGACACATAGAGGAGGACGTAGGCCTCATCCATGGGATTGAGGTACCTGTTCTTTTCAATAGCATAAGTTGGCTCAATCTCTGGCACCATAGTAATCTGGTACAACCTTCTGCATCTTAGTTGATGCAAAATTTTTAGCTTCCACTCGAAGTGGTTATGAGGCATGAGAAGTATTTATAGTGAGTAATCCATCTTCTTTGTCTACATATTCTTCTTATACATGCAAATAGAAATACTTGTGCACTTTCTCCTAGCAATCAAGACTCTGATACCATGTGAAGCACTTCTTCATAGGCTAGTAGGAAGAAGGATCTGATAGCACTGAAATATCCCAAATCCAACGAATTTGGATATCTACTACTGAACTAGTTTTCTGACTCTTGGATCAGATACTTTGGGGGTTTTTGGATGTGTTTTAATTCATTGTTTAACATGCTTGGTGATTTTCACATGTGTGTGTCATACAAATAAGGTTTGAACAATATATATGAAGCATGCGAAGTAATGAACCAACACAATCTCAATAACATGTATTATATGGAAAAAACAAGAAATACAACTAATATGTGGAAAACAGAGAAATAAACATCAGCTGGATCTCATGGATCGTCACTGGAATAAAATGCAACTAATACAAAATACTTGTGAACATAATATGTAGATAGATATGCACATGCACATATAGATCGACAAAATGCACTTCCAGAAACTCATGACAACTGCTGCAAATGATGGATAAATCACCCAGGTGGATATACTAGAATGATTACTCTGAAAACAATCCCAAATTGAGCACCCTGGCCTCTGGGATCCTCCTGATAACTGTCGGTCTGAAGATCTGACCCCTGAAGATCTGGATGAACCCTAGATGACATCCCCTGGGGGGTTGTGTACCTCCTAGGTTCTGGGAGTTCTCTGTAGTTATTCCACCGATGAAATCCATTGATATCTATTTCAAAATGTATGCCCTAGACTCCTTTGTATTGGGTCAGAAGGGTTTCCTTTTATCTGATCCATAAATCCCCCTGGAACCCCAAACATCCTTCCTCAAGAGTTGCACACTTCCTGGCTGTCTGATGTGCCCTGGTAGATTCCACTTTCAGAATCTGATGACTGGTGTCTCAAAATAAGCGCCCTAGTTGATACTCAACTGGGTCGGAAGGAATCGTCGAGATAAGCCATGGTCTCGCGCAGATACACAAAACCCTCTCTAACCCTTGTGCCCTCACTGGCTACACTGTGCAATCTCTATAATAGATCTGAATACTCTTGAACTAGCACGGTGAAATACCTGGATGGTATCTCTGATAGGCTAGGGTGTGTCTTCCAACACTAAAACCGATCTGGGTGGTGGTTTCCTCCAGAAATCCACAAAACACCAAAGAGGTCAACTTCCTCCTTTGGAAACTGTTCTCAACATCAAATTATAACATAAAGAGGAATTAGGTCGAATTCCTCCTTTAATATATTTACCGATCTAATTCTTCGTTGGAATCACTTAATCTAGGTGCTTTTCCTCCTAAGTTGAGTGATTAATTAATTAAGTCCCCCCTCAACACCTTTTTCTTCTATTTCTCCGTTGACTTAGGCTTAAGTGACTTTTCCTATGCTTTTTGGCTTAATTCATCGTTTAGCCATTTGTTCACCCTTATTTCTCCCTTTGTTCCCTATTTGTGCCTGACTATAGTCTACGGGAACAAATAGACTACTAAGTCACTCCCTGCTGGCCTACTCTTGGGAATGGGACATCACCCCATCAGATCATTGTGGATGAGATCGGAAGGAGAGGAGGCCCTCTAGGATTTCCCTTTTCAAACTTCTCCTGGGGACGTTTGCCAAGAACGCATCCTTGACAAACTCCTTTGGAAAAACGTATGTTGGGAAATCTGGTGACCATTTCCCATTTGCATAGTAGTTGCATGTATTTGAATTTTAGATGGTCGAATCTCTCATGCCATAATCTACTAATATCATCAGCATGCGTAACTAGTAAAGAATAATCAGATTTAGAAATGAACTAATTGAAAGTATACAAACAAGATTGGTGGTTTACCTCACCAACAAAAATCATGGAGTTATCACACATATTAGATATGGTTACAGAATCAAGTGTTAATTCCACCCTTTTTCTTGTACCAGCATGCACTATGTGATAAACGAAGAGCAGATTCATGGAGAGTTTTGGAACATGCAAGACGTTCTAAAAAATTCTGTGTTGGATTTCTACTCTCCCTTGGGCCTTGGACAATGATCTCAACTGGGGTATCATCTCCCATGAGGATGGGAAGACCTGTGCATGCAAAAACATAAGATAATTTAACATTCTCTATTGCTACCATATGGTGGGATGCGCCTGAATCTAAGATCCATGCATCAGGAGAAGACTTAATAGAAATCAGTGCATAATATTTACCTTGTTTGACTTAATCTTCTTGCTTCTTCTTGGCAGCTTCGAGAATGTGATGACCGAGGTTTTTCTTCTGAAGAATCTGCGCCATCTGATCAATCTGCTTCTTCATGCATGCATAATCAGGATTATAACTGCGGTTGTAATAACTACATTTTGTCTTCCCTTTCTTTCCTTTTCCACCTTTGGAGACTAAGGAATTATCAAAGGGTTTGGAGTACCCTTCCCTTTTTGGCTCTTCATGCACCCTTCCCTTTCCTTTTTGCTTGGTCTTTGGATTTCTTGCTCTGCTGCTCTCATGCATAGCAAGTGCATGCACATTGGATCCCTTTATTATCCCTATCTCGATGAGCTTGTCTTGCTCATTCATGAGGGATTCCATAAAATGATCTAATGTCGACATTTTCCAGGTAGATCCTAAAGTGAATATGTTCGTATGTAAAGATGAGATGTAAACAACATAATCCAAACCAACTTTTGGTAGAATAGAAAGGATTATCTGACTTCATTGAGTGGATTTGTCTATTCCACATTCCTTTAGATGAAGGAGGAGGGACTTTAACTTCATAAATAAGTCATGGATGTTATCAAAATTCCTCGGATCTAAGAAATTTAGCTCAACCTAGAGAATATGGCCTCTCATTTCATCATGTTTTCCAAAGAGATCCTCCAACTTTATCCAAATCTCATTTGGTGTGGTACAAGCTTCAATGTGAACCATAAGCTCGGGGGACATAGACACATAGAGGAGTTTGTAGGCCTCATCCATGGGATTGAAATACATGTTCTTCTTGATAGCATAAGTTGGCTCAATCTCTGGCACCACAGTAATCCAGTACAAGCCTCTGCATCTTAGTTGATGCAAAATTTTTAGCTTCCACTCGAAGTGGTTATGAGGCATGAGAAGTATTTCCAGTGAGTAATTCATCTTCTTTGACTACATATTCTTCTTGTACCTGCAAATAGAAATACTTGTGAAATTTCTCCTAGCAATCAAGACTCTGATACCATGTGAATTTTTCACAGCGAACCTAGCTAGTAGAAAATGAACACACAAAGCTTGCAAGAGAGAAGAAAAGATAGAAGAATGAAAGAATTGTATTAACATATAATTAAAATGGTAAAGTACACATGATATACTCTACATGGCTAATTGAAGTCACCATAGTAGTGATCTGGAGAGATATAGACACTCACTAACATAAATCGAAGTAATCTTCCACCTAGTCATAGTTCACTAATTCATGCAATCATCAGTTAATTGAGTCACACATGTGGAAGTGAGAGAAACACATGAAACTTCCGGTGATAAAACTGAGGTTGCCATGCATGAGTGACTTCCACTAGTCTAACTTAGTGTAACTGACTCTGAACTGAAGAGGAGTGCCCTATTTTGTAAAAGAATATTCTCATCTAAGGAAGCGCTCTCAACATTGGACTATCAACCTTAGGAAAATAATTACCTAGGTGAGTGTGTAATATCTCCAACACTCATCTCATATGTAAGATGTTCTTGTGAGTTCTCTGTTAGAATATAAAGGATGTGCTCGTTTTACCATTGAAAATATCACTATTGTCACCCAACCATAGGCCAAAGCCACCCTCCAAGCACCTTAACCTTGACAGAGAATTACTCTGGAAGCAAACCCTATGCTAGATAGCCAAACAAATGGTAGCGCACCTTTCCCCAATGATAGCGCACCAACAAGAGATGATCAGATAGTACAAACCCTAACCAAGATATAGTCCAAGCCAAACGTGATCTGCTAGCTGCAACAACTGCAATGGCAGCTCTCCTCCAAACCTGCACACAAAACTGGGCATTGCAGTGCACACAAGTGTTGCTCTGCAATTCTGAGACTACCTGCCAGAATGAAGACTGGCCTCCTGTATTTATAGTAATTTTGGCTAACTGTCTGGGCCGTCTTCTCATTCTGGGTATCTGTCTATTTAGTATATATTATTTCTTCTGGCCGACTTCTTCTCTTGTAGGCTAATAACCTAATACACGTTATCTTCTTGAGCCGACACGTCTTCTAGGGTTATTAGCCAACTCATTAGGGTTTCTTCTTGCTTCCCAGAATATTATATTCTCGTCAGGTTTACACGTGGAGGTAAATACCTCTCGCAACTACCATAATATCAACACTGCCTCCTAGCTAGGGAGGTATTATAGGTAATGGTATTGAGCACAAGCGTACCATTCACCCGATAGCATCAACATAGACTATCTCATGACTAGATCATGAGCACCATCATCACCATTAGTGTCATCAGCTGTATCATCTCTCGAAACCATGCTCCATTTGAGTAATTAGACATGATGTTGGATAAGTCACTCACACCACAGAGTGATACAAGAGCCATTCTTCTAATCTGGACATGTGTCCTAGTAGTGTAAATGTTTTGAACCATTTTTCGTTTGGAAAATATATGTTCTTTGATCATCCATCATTTCCAATACTGTTGATAGTCTTCAAGGCAATCGAAATAAAATAGAACATAACTGTGTCTATTCATAGTAGTACATAACTGCAATCCAGGGGTACACTACCACACCAAGTAACACACAAGTACTTGATCAAACAGTGGAACACATCCACCACAGTAGTATACATCTACTATCATACAATATTCATAACAATCATCTGATATCAACCCGCACAGAAACAATGTTATGATATAAACTGAATCATCTGGGCCATTCTTGCACTCACATCTGTGAGATCTCGGAAGAGCATCTACCCTCAAAAGTAAGACATCAATGATGAGCTATTTGGAATATTCTTCTCAATCAAGGAAGAATAATTGTTATGATTTCTAAGCCTGGACCATTCCTCACCCTGGGCCATTCCTCCGACACTAAACACAGTGTAACCTAGAGAGAATGAATCTTCCCTAAGGAATGCTTGTCCCTGATTGCTGAGCCTGGACCATTCCCCACCCTGGGCCATTCCTCTAGTGCTAAACAAAGTGAAACCTGGAGAGAATGAATCCACCCTAAGGAATGACTGTCCAGACCATTTCCCTTGTTAACCAGAAGAGGAAAAGACTGTCCTGTACCAACCTCCAAAACAAACCATTCCTCATGTTAACCACAATGAGAAATCGATGTCTGGCGAGGTGGGCTAGTCTTCTTGAGTAACCCTCAAGAAGAGATACTTCCCTAGACCACTCCCCATGTTAACTACAATGGGAAGTCATTGTCTATGGTACATCATCAATCTGGACCATTTTCCAAACTGAAAAATGTCTGTCCGTCATAAATCTCAATCCACTTTTCGAACTGGAAAGGAAACTACTCATCCTGGACCATTTTTCGAATTGAAAAATGACTGTGCATGAATCAATACATATCAGTGCTCCCTCCCAACTTGAGAGTCATCTCTTCCTTTTTCAATAAGGAATTCGTCTCCACGAGCTCCAGCTTGAGTACACAAACTCTTTCATATTGGATAGAAGGTTTACCAAAATGTCTGCTTATCTGCTCATCTGTGGAGATATGTATTGGAGAACCACTTTCTCCTTTCTGTACTTCATCGTGGATAATGTAATGATTGATTTAAAATGTACTTCGGTCTAGAACACTGGTTTTCTATGAAGGCTTCATGTAGCTCTGATCAATAGAGTATATCATTGTTGGAAAACTGGAACATATCCATGTGGCACTTCTTCTGTCATCATGAGATCTGATCTACTGAGTAATCATCTTGATACAATATTTCTATTATAGAAAATATTCACCACACTTTTGTTGTGCATTGGAGGTTCTCCAGCGAGTTATCTTTTCCATCTGCATACCAGGGTCTCTTTCTGGTATGCCTCAAAGTCTTGAGGTTGCTCTTCATACGCTCTTTTTTTCAATTAGTCTTTGCATTTATCTGATGTAGAACTCCAACTCATGGATGTTGTGGATGATATAATGACTCATGTAGAGATATGTTTGGTTTACTGGAACAAGTAATCATCATAGTCTTCTCCCTTCATCTGGGAGAACCTCTAGTTCTAGATCTCACAATGCTTTCATTCACAAGTCTTCCATACACCGTTCTTCATCATGACTTTCAGTTCCTCTTCTTGATTTCTTTTATTCATATCAGGTTGGCAATCTTGTGATTCTTGATACAAAGACTGGTTGTTCTGGCTTCTCTTTTCTTCTTAGAATCTTCATGTTCTTTCTTGTGTTTTTCTTTAGCTCTTGGGTCCATGGAGTTTCTTATAGATTCCATGCCCTAAAGATTCCATTTCTTTCTTTCATCATAGGATCATGGATGTGGATGGACAACCAGGGACACTTTAAGGATTCTCTTCGAAGAAGTCTTATTCTAAGGTCGAACTGAACACGTACTTCCTTTCAGGGCTGCTACCATGGATATATACTTCATCATCTTCAATGGATCATAGGATTAACTCCCTCCTAATCCTTGCTTCATTTATGAGTGCATATAATCAACTCCCTCAATCTAACAGAGTCCACGCTTCCGTCTGTATCATTATTGTCTTCTACAATATATAATCGTCTCTCTCATGTCTAACAGAGTCCACGCTTCCATCTTATTGTCTTCTGCAAAACGTCATAAGTCTTTCTCCAATTTTCTCTTGATTGCTAACTTCTTTTTGTCTTTACTTCTTCTATGTCTCTTCATGATTGATTCTGATTTCAGCTTATCTTGTAATAACTTCCACATGATTTGTTTGATGTATTTCATCCTTTCATGTGTATTATCTGACTTGTATAATGATAACAATCCTTATCTTGTTGTTCTTCCATAAGTATAGTTCTTCTTGGAACATATTATCTTGTAAGAGATAGATATACAATATATGTACAATGACTATGCAAACAAGATATGTACAAGAAATAAGAAGAGTATTGTTACCTTAAGAAGAAGAAGTCTCTTTCATCCTGCTTAGTCTTCTTTGTAGGTTCCTTTTCTTCGACAACTAATGCTTCATGTTTCTCCTTCCTTTTCTTTAGCTCGAGACAATGATTCTTGTAATGACCATACTTTTGACAGTTGAAGCATTGTATTTCTAAAATATCTTTCTCTTGATTTGTCTTCCTCTTTGAACCAAACTTCCTTTTGTTCCTGAAATTCTTGAATCTTGCTGTGAAGGCTTGATCATCGTACTTATTTTGGGGTTTCTCTTTTGCATTGATCCTTGATTCTTCTTGAGCATAACAAGTCCAAAGTTCTTCAAATGTAGGATACTCCTTCCTTGTGTTCATGCTTGCGGAAAATGCATCCCACGTCTTGGGAAGACCATTGAGTACTATGTTTACCAATTCCTTCTCTGAAATGATTTATTCAATAGCTTGTAGTTGATCTCTTAACTGAGAGATCCTCACAAAGTATGATGTTATGCTATCATCATCATTCATCTTCATGTCACGGAGCTCATTCTTCAGACTCATTATTTGTCCAATTTTTCTTACTGAGAAGAGGTTTGTTAGGGCATCGTGCATCTTCTTCGATGAGTCAAGATGGGAGATGTAGGGTATCAAGTGGTCTTTCATAGATTCCACTATGATGCTCATAGCATTGATGTCACCATCTTTGAACTTCTCAATAACTGCAACATTCTGCGGTTCCTTCTCTTTTCCTTATTCAAATTTTGGTTTCACGATCTTTCCTTTCACAATATCCAACACTTTATTCTTAGCAAGGATGAGGTCAATCCTTGTCTTCCATGATCTGAAGTTAGAAGCTCCATCTGACTTATTTTCTGACTTCATAGAGTAAGTCATGGTTGCTTTGACTTGGTCAACCCTAGATTTGACCAGAAACTCAAACTTGACATCTTGGCTTGCTGAGAGTACCAGGAGATGCACTAGGCTAGGGCGCACTGATCTATCCAAAGATTAGGTCAATCCCTTCATTTAAGGTGCCTCAATGAGAGGATTAGGATTTCTGCAACTACACCTGCTAGTAACCCTAGCGACAGTGCTTTGGTGACTTCTCCTATTAGAAACTCTAGTGGGAGTTATTCAACGAGCTTAATATCCTCCTGGCTATGTTTCCTTCCAGCGATTAGACTGAATGAAGGAGGCGTGGGCCCATAACCTGTTAGAATATAATGGATGTGCTCATTTTACCATTGACAATATCGCTATTGTCACCCAACCATAGGCCAAAGCCACCCTCTGAGCACCTTAACCTTGACAAAGAATTACTCCAGAAGCAAACCCTAGGCTAGATAGCCAAACAAAGGGTAGTGCACCTTTCCCCAAGGATAGCGCACCAACAAAAGTTGATCAGATAGTCCAAACCCTAACCAAGAGATAGTCCAAGCCAAACGTGATCTCCTAGCTTCAACAACTACAATGGCAGTTCTCCTCCAAACCTGCGCACAAAACTAGGCATTGTAGTGCACACAAGTGCTACTCTGCAATTATGAGACTGCCTGCCAGAATGAACATTGGCCTCCTGTATTTATAGTAATTTTGGCTAACTGTCTGGGCCGACTTCTCATTTTGGGTATCTGTCTGTTCAGTATATATTATTTCTTCTAGCCGACTTCTTCTCTTGTAGGCTAATAACCTAATACAAGTTATCTTCTTGAGCTGACATGTCTTCTAGGGTTATTAGCCAACTCATTAGGGTTTCTTCTTGCTTCCCAGAATATTATATTCTCGTCAGGTTTACACATGGAGGTAGATACCTCCCGCATCTACCATAATATCAACATTATCATCTCACATGAGGGTGCACTTATGTTTGTAATTATTGTTTATGCACGTTCTCATCTCACATGAGGGGTGGGCTTAGGTCCGTAATTACTGTGTATGCAAATTCTCATCTCATGTGGGGGGTGGGATTGGGTTGTAATATGTGTGTAAATAGATTCTAATCTCAAATGAGGTAGGTTCAGATTTAGATTTGTAATATGTGCATGCCGATTCTCATCTCGTAAAAATATAAAATCAAGTCTATAATATGTTTGCACATAGTTTCTCATCTCACATGGTGGTGGGATTAGGTCCATAATATATATGCATATGGTTTTCATCTAAGAGAAGAAATATGCTCTCAAACAAATAATACAATATAAGAGGAAAAATATGCTTTCAAACAAATTATACAATATAAAAGGACAAATATGCTTTCATCCAACGAATACCAAAAGATTATTAGACATTAGGATGAAAATATTTGGAAAAAACAAAATACAAAAGATCTCATGATTGTAGCAACATCCACTTATCCACCTCTCTTGCTGAAATACTCCTCTTAATTTATATGTTATTGAGTAGTTTTCGACTTTATATGTCTCACTAGTACAAGCACATACATGCCTCCTTTTGTTATTGTTCCATCAAAAGGACTTATATTTACGGTGTAAGGCATTCAAAGCACGAAAAACCATAAATCTTTGAGATCTTTCACTGTTATAGCATCCAAAGAAGTTTTATTTTCCTTTCTGTTTGCTATTTGTGTTTGTCATTCAATATTGTTGTAAGGAATGTTGGGAAGTTCTAAACTCTTCATGCCTAAACAAATAGAAGGTAAAATTGTCCTCAACTAAACCAAATAAAAGCATATTTATTTGTATATAAGACCAGATCGGCGTCTTCGGCAAGATACCCATGTCATTATTTTTCTGGCCCTTCAATCATAGACTCGCATGCACAGAAGCACTATGCATAGTTGCCAAAGGCCCTAAGCTGCCAGCCACATTCAGAGATTCTGCATTCTTCCATTTATTTATTACTACGCCTTTCTTTCACGGTGATGTGGGTCTCTATTCTTCTCGTTAAATTTATTATCATTACTATACTATTCGGCTGAGTACAGAATATAAGTAAAGAGGTTCAAATACCTTATATCCTGTTCCTTCAGTCATCTTCTTCCTATTGTTTATTTATGAGAGAATAGAGGCCGAACTTTACCTATCCTAGGATTATGAAACTATGAAAGTGCAGTTGCAGGCCAATGATAGCTCAATACAAAAGATTTCTGGAATCAGAGGGTCAAGGTGATTAGAGCTACACTTGCTAAAGAATGTAAACAAATGTGTGGTTTTTTTAATTATCGTTTTAGTTGCTCAGAGCCAATCCACAATGTTTATTGGATAGATGTTTTGAGCTAGTTTAAACGTTTGATTTTGGTTAAAAATTGTTGAAACTTTATATTTGAGTGATTGAATGTGTATAATTCTAGTTTTTTAGGATATGAAATCCATTTATGTATTCAAAAATATAATTTAAACAACAAAAAATCATGATTTCACTAAAAATATGTTTAACTAATTTTCAATAAAAAAAAATTCAAAAAATCCAATGTTTAGACATTGCCTATTAAAACAAACCTCAGCTCAACTACTCACTTTATGTGGCAGGATCTGCGATCTAAAAAGTGGAACAATCTTACACGCAGTAAGTATTAATAGTATAGCGAAAAATATTTTTTTTCAAATTTGTTAGAAATGGTAAATGTTTAAATTATGTTCAAAATTTTATTAGAATTCAAATTTATGCCTGATGGAATAATACTTCTAGATTTTGTTAAGTTGAATTGGCTGAAATCTTTTTTTAGATTAGCAAAATTCTAGATCGGTAAAAGTCTACCCTAAACTGCCCTACGCGTAAACATTAGATCCATAACTGCCCTACGCGTAAACATTTGCCATAACTGCCGTAGCAAAATTCTAGATCGGTAAAATTCTAACTTCTTCTATCATCGCATTCGTGTAGCAACAAAAAAAACCCAGTTAGATCGCGCGTAAACATTTCTTCGAAATCTTTGACCGATCTCCATTTTGCATTCGCCCATTGAATTGGCTTGTTGTGGCGTCTATGACAATGGATCTCAGCCGTTGATTACTTTCCTTAAATGCGTTATCATCACCCAACTGAACAACCAGACAACCAGTTCGTGTTGAGCTGGGTGATGATTATGCATTTAAGGTTGAGATCCATTGATGTCATAGACACCGCAACACGCCAATTGAATGGGAGAACGCAACATGGAGATCGATCAAAGATTTCGGAAATATGTTTACGCGGAGGGCACTTATGGATGTAACTGGGTTTTTAGTTGCTGCTAGAATGCGGTGACAGAAGAAGTTAGAACTTTACCGATCTAGAATTTTGCTAATCTAGAAAAATGTTTACGCGGAGGGCAGTTATGGATCTAACTGGATCTTAAATTTTTGTTGCTGCTCGAATGCGGTGATAGAAGTTAGAATTTTACCGATCTAGAATTTTGCTAATACAAAAAAAAATTGAGCCGATTCAACTGAACAAAATCTGAAGGATTATTCTATCCTGCATAAATTTGAATTCTAATGAAATTCTGAACATATTTGAAACATTCACCATTCCTATCCAATTTAAAATATATATATCTTTCTCTACACGATTAACACTTACTGCGTGTAAGATTGCTGTCGTTTCCCTATCGCAGATCTTGACACAATAAGCAGGCTCTTTTACAGGTAGCTGGCCCAAACAAGCGTGGGATAAACAGCAAACAACATAGGTCTGTACAGACGAAGATCCACCATCGAGGCTAGAACGTCACGCCGCGTTTACTAGAAGCATTAACACATTTGGGTGCATCTTATTCATTTTATAAGAGGGGAAAATCTATCATAACTTATAATGTCAAATCGGTAGTGACGATAGTCATCAATGGCTGCTATCCTCCAATGCAGGTTTACTCATCATCCTTAATCAAGGAAAACCAGACCACCTGAAATAACCTGTTGGTAGTCTAGATCTTGAGTTGTTAACCTTTTTTTTTCCACGAGAAATTATCTCGATATATATTAGAGATATATATCACTTACATTCACTGTATCCAGTCTAGCACAGCAGCCATTACAAAATTCGTCCCGGAGACCCAGCAGGGTTTGACCTCGAGACCTCCTCCCAACACTTGGAGGAAGGTCCTGTCTTTACCAATCGCGCTGGACTCACGGGACTAAAAGATCTTGAGTTGTTAACCTACATCCAAGGAAAAGCTCTTAGCCAAGCAGACACAGTTTTAGGCCATACTCGTGGGTCAATTGACCCATAGTATTAATACCCTCCAAATGATCCTGATTTGTACATTTATTATTATTAAATATTTGATTTTAAGAGTAATGTAAGTACTTTTTGATAACCACTTTTTGACTTGTCAATGGAGTAATGTAACAAATGTCACTACTTTTTGATAACCACTTTAATTGGATTGACTTGTCAATGAAGTAACGTAATAAATGTGAGTGCTTTTTTATAACCATCTTAAGTGGATTCACAGGTCAATGGAGTAATGTAATAAATGTGAGTACTTTTTGATAACCACTTCAACTGGATTGACTTGTCAATGGAGTATTATAATAAATGTGAATACTTTTTAACCACTTTTTTACTTGAATTCTAATGAAATTCTGAACATATTTGAAACATTCACCATTCCTATCCAATTTAAAATATATACACGGTTAACACTTACTGCGTGTAAGATTGCTGTCCTTTTACAGGTAGCTGGCCCAAACAAGCGTGGGATAAACAACGAACAACATAGGCTTGTACAGACGAAGGTCCACCACCGAGGCTATAACGTCACGCCGCCTTTACTGGAAACATTGTCAAAATTAGTGTATGGTATTAATTTTATAATTTAGAATGTTAAATAAGTAGTGAGGACAATCATCACTGGCTGCTATCTGTTAATGTAAGTTGATTCATCACCGTTAATCAAGGAAAATCAGGTCATCTGAAATAATTATTACTGGTTGTTATCTATCAATATAAATTGACTCATCACGGTTAATAAAAAAAAACCAAGTCACCTGAAATAACCAACTGGTAGTCTGGTTCTTGGGTTGTCAGTTGACCCATAGTATTAATACCTTCAAATGATCCTGATTTTACATTTTTTATTATTAAATATTTGGTTTTAAAGAGTTTATAATATTTATATATATATATATATATATATATATATATATATATATATATAATTTATAATAATTATAATTTTTATAAAAATATTTTTATTTATATTACAATGTAAATAAATATTAACAACCCATAACCTCTTCACTTTTAAATTCCATCCCTTGACAACCCATAACCTCTCTTCTGCTTTGAGGGTTTTTTAATGACCAACTGCACAATTTTAAAAAAAAACTCTCAAGGTTCAAGTTGGGAATATCCTGGTAGATATGTTTAAAAATATTTTAGTATTCAAGTATCGAGGATCATTCATTATGGGTATGGCAAATTCTCTAAAACAAAGGCTTGAGAAAATTATCTTTAATGGGATTTTAATGTAGTTATCAATTTTTAAATGGGAAATCAAATTATGTTTTTAAGAAAAGGGTAGTTATCAATTTTTAAATGGGAAATCAAATTATGTTTTTAAGAAAAGGGTGTTCATGTAACTTAAATTTGTTATGGAATTTAAAATTTCAAAACATGCATGTAATGTAGTAATGTAATAAATGTGAAAACTTTTTAATAACCATTTTAATTGGATTGATTTGTTAATGGAGTAAAGTAATAAATGTGAGTACTTTTTGATAATTATTTCTGGATTTCTTAAGTGGATTGATTTGTTAATGGAGTAATGTAATAAATGTGAGTACTTTTTGATAATCACCTCAACTGGATTGAGGTGTCAATGGAGCAATGTAATAAATGTGAGTGTTCTTTTATAACTACCTCAACTGGATTGATGTGTTAATGGAGTAATGTAATAAATGTGAGTGTTTTTTTATAACCACCTCTATTGGATTGATTTGTCAATGGATTATTGTAATAAATGTGAATACTTTTTGATAATTACCTCAAGATAATTGACCTGTCAATGGAGTAATGTAATAAATGTGAGTACTTAAAGTTTTCCCTTGAAGAGAGAAAAGTTTTCCCTTGAAGAGAGAAAAATGGAATTAAGTCCTATTAGAATAAGTATAATTCCCACTTCCATTTAATATTGAAGTATAGTTTTTTTATTCCATGGATCAGCATGGTCCAAAATCAATTCCTAGTACCCTTAGGCAACCCCTTACACAATAAGGTGTCAAATGAACACATTTTGGAATGTTATTTGGTACTTAGAATTTTAACCCCTTAGACAATAAGGTGTCAAATGAACACATTTTGGAATGTTATTTGTTACTTTGAATTTTAATATGCAGGGGGAAGGAGTACAATCTTACTTTGAATAAGAAGTCTCTCAAATTCTATACCCATGAAATGATTAATATCAACAATTTATGGAAAAATGACTAGGACATTAAGGTAAAGATTTGTTATATGTGTTTTGGTCATTGTCCATGTGTGTGGGGTGTTGTGTGTTATGTAATTTTTAGTACGATAGTCTAAATATTATACTTTTAAAACATTTTCTTGTTGTGTTTTATGTTTAGGTTTGTCCATAAATTGGTTAGAAATTTAAAAGAATTGATGGAATTGCATATATCGATTGTTGATATTACACAATTCGGGTGGATTAGGGTTTTTTCAAGGCGTTGGATCCATCTATGCATTCAAAACCACAATTTAAACAATTGAAAATTATGATTTCACTGATAATTGCTCGAAAAAATGAAAAACGTCTAATGTTTAGACTTGTCCATTATTAGTGGACTATAATCATGACATCATTCGTGGTTGTGAATATTGATTGTAAGTCAATTCATATATGGTAATGAAAGTTGACCTTGTCAAACATGTAAAGAATTAGTTAGTTAGTGATCATGAAGAGTGAAAAAAGGATCCTGAGCTTTTAAGCCTAGTGATCAAGGTTAATGATGTCAAAATAGCGATGGGAAATTGACGTAAAGGAAGTGGAGAGTTAATTGGTGTCCTTCATTGTTGGCGTGTAGGGGGTAGACCCGAGGTTAATCATTCAAATACCAAAAAAAACCTTAGATACCGACCCTTTCGGGATCACCTGTAGAGAAAGTGAAGTATCGCCCGAGGCATCTAGAGGGGTTGTAGGAACCAAGGTTCTTAAGTGATGAGGGGAAGTGAGGCATCTAGAGGGGTTGTAGGAACCAAGGTTCTTAAGTGATGAGGGGAAGTGAGGCATCCTTCATGTCCTTGCTACCATTTACTCATGTGCGCAGTTCTCATAAATTAATATATACTTTGTCATTAAACATAATCTATGCGCGACATTATAAAATCATATATTAGCCATACATTCAACATATACCATAAAACATCGCAAATTACAAGCACATCATAACACAAATATTTACGTCGTTCACCCAACTTGGGCTACATCCACAACGACTAGCTTCTTATATTATTCATTAATATATTTCTTACAATTGTGCACTGTGCTACAAGATATGCAACAGTAATATCATCCAAAACCTGCCTAGTTGTTCTACTGCAGTGCGAGTTCACTCCTCATTCATCCCTCAGATTTATTTCATCGTTCAACTCCCTTACCCAAAAAGCACTAGGAACTTACACACACCATATCTCTACATCCTCAAAGAACCCTTTTACTTATTTATACATAACAATAGGGCTAAGCCCATTACAAAAGTGGACAAAGTTTCTCCCAAAAACCCATTATAAAAGTGGAAAAAGTGTCCCCAAACCCAATGGTTTATTACCGTTTTCCACCTTTTGTGTGCTGCTCTACCGCGCTCTTTGACTCCTTGAAGTCTGCTCCCATTGCGCACTTTGGTCCATCTTCTAATAGTCTTTTATCCTTCAACTTCCTTTTGGCGTAGATCCCAAAACTTACCCAAAATGCCTCTCCAACAAGCCCCCAACACTCACCTGTGGCTCATCCCAAGCCACTCAAGCTCGTTTCTAGTGCACCATGAATGCGTCAAAGGTCACCTTCACTACTGCGGCCTTGTCCTTGACCTCTAGTTCCTTTTGCAAAATTTGATCTATTGTTCAGCTGTGACATGAGCTTGCACCTTCTCGACACCTTCTTCAACTTCATGTTGGATGAGTCCTTGATTCGCTATGAGGGTTGCTATCACTTTGTATGCTTCTTCCTGTAAGACTTCTATTTGTTGTGCATGGTCCTGTTCTTTCTCCCTTAAGTGATTTATTTCTGAATACAACTTTCGGTTCTCGTTCATCACAGTTACCACTTGTGTTGGTGGCAATGTGCCTATTGTTGCTTGTAATTTTTGCACCTTTCCCTTCGCAGTCTGAATCTTCTAACTCATCTCTCGGTGTACCATGTCTTAATTCAGTCATTTCCAAACACCCATAGTCTTTGTATACAGTTGCACTCACTCTACTTCTAGAGTCTTTATATTGTCCATCGTTGTTGTCATAATTTTATTCCTCGTCTCCCTCTCGTCAGGTGGAGTACTTAGTGTTATGTGTGCTTCTAGATCTATTATGCATGCGCAGAAGCCCTGAATGGCTTCACTTATCTTAGTGACCTGATCTTCCATCGGGGCCTCCTTCTCGCCATGTGCCTCTGGGAGTTCTTGGTATACTCACTTGAATGACTACTGCATTTTTTCTACTTTATGTGCGGCCTCATCGTGCTCTTGTTTCACTTTGATGTACTCTATGTCTAAGCCCATATTTTCTGTTGTAATCTTGACTAGCTCACTATATGTCTTCTTGGCACGCACATTCAACTCTTGTGTTGTGCTCATCTATAGCTCCTGCAACACATCCATCTATAGTTATGATAACTCTATATCTATGTGACCTATTTCCCTGGCCTTCTCTTGTATCTCAGTCATGGGGAACTTTAGTGCCCCTATTGCTAGCTTAATTATCCTTCTTTCTCCAACGACTTCCAAGGATTGGGAGATCATTGGTCCTGCCTCTCCAGTATTGGTTGTGTTGGTTGTTGGTTCGCCCTCTGTTTGTTTCCCTAGTACGATATTTGCGGCTTCTAATAGTTGTCACAATTCTTCCATCTGTTCCTGCATATGTTTTTTCATCTCTTCATGTTCTTGTGTTGTGTGATGAAATGCATCATCACTGACTCCTTTTACCTTGTCATCTATATTCTCCAAATATTCTTCTCTCAATTCCTGAATAGTGACTTCCTTAACGAATTTGCACTTGGATCGTTGTTGTCCAGGTCTCCCTATTGCTGGATCTTTTCTCTTTCAGTCATTTCACAATGCTAGAGGTGGCATTGGCTCCTCTAGGCCATTCCCTTTGTCTTGGTCCTCTTCTTCTTCCTCTTCCTCATTGACGTCATATACTTTCGGGTTTGGTTGTGTTGATGGATTTGTCTCTGTGGGTGGAATATTCCACTCATCATCCCAATCATCCATAGTGTTTCCCATCTCCTCTTCTGTCAGTTTGTACAATGTTGGCAATCACTTTTGGTCTGGGTCTTTCTTCGCCTGAACATACATGTGGTGTCTCCCTGCCTTAAAACTCACTACTTCCTTGTATGCATCGACCACCTGAGGTAGTATGCGTGACTTCCTTTCTATGTTTTCTCTGATAGTTTCCTTATATATACAGAATGTGAGATTAGTGTCCATCTGGCGCACCTTATGTGTATTGTACCAAAGGTTCTGATATTGTGCAGCTAAGCAAAGCTTCTCTTTGAGGCCCAAAAACTAGTTGTCGTTCGGTTCTCTCCAAGATGATAGTGTGATTAGGATCAATAACCAAGAGTAGTGGATTTTTGTTCTCTTGTCCTACACTTCCTCGCAGTTAATCAAGAATTGGTACAAAAAAAATGTTTCCCAATTCATTTGGACACCCTCTACGCATCGTTCTGCATCTTCTATAACTGCTATTGGGACTCAAAATTTTATGCATTTTCTCAATATTTTATAGGTAAAGGCTTGCGTCAAAAACCTTACCATTGGGTCGCATATACTAGCGACATCCAGACCACGATGTCCACTGAATGTATCAAAAATTTCTTTCATGCTCTCAATGAGAGATTTCTCATTCTTCTTATCAAAAAATAAGGATGCAAGGGCATGTCCCTGTGATGAAAGACTTGTAATGCGCACTATCAAATCAGTATCAATGGAAGCTGGCCTATCAAGCCACATAAATCCTTCGTGTACACAACTTAGCAGCATTTTCACGCACTCGTTGATCTCCTGGATTTGGCCAAAATGTGGTATGTCGAATAGGTTTAAAAGAACTACTTTTTGCAACCCCCTAGCCCACACTTATGGTTATATGATGATCATGTGGGTCTTGGAACTAATGGATTTCATCAGAAACTTACTAGGTATGAGCTCTAGGAACTTATTTTCGTCAGTGATTTCATGGTCAACATATTTTAGAGATGGTATCATACCTAACATATCCCATTCTACTATGACTGCCTCTCGAATTGGTGGCTCAAGTAACATATACCTTGCTTCCTTCTGTAAGTGGACGAGTTTCGTTGATGGATTTCTCGGTGGGATATAATGCATGGGGAATGTTTCGACTAAGGAAGATGCCTCTTGTGTTTCTTCCACTATCAATGACATTTCGAGTTAGATGCACGGTTTCTCTAGTACTGAGGCTAATCATGTTGTTGCCTTAGGTTCCATATTGCTCTGTGATGTTGGTTTCAACTTTACCTAGTTCTGGAACTCTGTTCTGGACTTTGGCTCTGTACCTTTGACTCTTCAGTTGTGCAGTCTTTGGCTCTCTATGATGAACAATAATCTTCCCTCATTGTCCCTTTGTGTTCCTTTATACTTCATTGTCCGTTGTAGTTTCCTTTCATGCCTAAAATATCTGTCTAATCCACTAATGGTTTTCATTCATTAAATGATTTTATTACTCCATCACTTTGTATCTTCGGAGAATTCTCCGTTTGATTTTGCAATCGGTCAAGGTCTCCTGCATTTAATGGTACATGACGCCACTAATTCACTATCATGATAACTCTTTATTGTAAGTCCCGTCATGGAATGTGTTAAATGCGTCTAGCTATCATCTACGCAGTCTCATTTCTCTGCTCACTCTCTTCTTTCTGTACAATCTTGTTTTCTTCTTTTTTGTTTCCTTCTATTTACTGTTCTTCTTATCTACAACAGTTTCCTTCTTTTCCTCTTTATGTATAGTCGAAACTTCTTTGCCTCCTCAACTTCTGACCTCTTCCCTTGACTCAGTTCTTTTTTTTTCCTATTTTTCCTACTTTTTATTTCTTTTTATGTCTTTTCCTTCCTATAGTACACTATGATACAATTTTAACCTGCGCAACTCCTCTAGTGCGCAAAAGGATGATCGTCCCTATACATTTTCAGTCGACTCCCATTCACTAGTCCTTCCACACCTTATCTATCCAACTACTCTAACTGAACAAAAACTGCATCATTCACATATCTAATCATGTATGGTCCTAACTAGTGTTTCCTGAACTTTCCTGGGTGGTGTAAGAACTTGTTGTCATAAAGAAGTACTAGATCTCCTATCTGGAACTTCTTCTTCTTGATGTGTCTATCGTGCCATGCCTTTTCTCATACTTTTTGTACTTCCTGATGTAATCATGCAATAAACCAATCTTCCTCTAGTATTAGTAACTGTGATAGTGTTTCTTCTACTGCGTCGGAATTTTTAAGGTCCATCATCACAACAATGCACAAAATCGGTACAAGGAACCCCATGGACATGACTACTTCTTGACCATATGTTAAGTTAAAGGGTATCTATCCTGTCAACTTCTTGCATGCAGTTCTATAATCCCAAAGCATTCCAAGGATATTTAAATCCTAGTCATCTCGTCCTACATTGCATACCTTAGTCAGTGTATTCTCCAATATCTTGTTGAATGCCTCCACAGTTCCATTTGCTTGCAGGTGATATGGAGTGTTCTTTCGATATTGTATCTAGAACTCTTATGTTAGTGTTGCAATTGTCTTGACAAAAAGTGAGTCCCCTAGTCGCTCATAAGTATTTTAGGACACCCAAATATTGTAACTATGTTCTCAAACAAGAACCACACAATTGTCTCCACGCTGCAATCTATAGCCGGTTTTGCTTCTGCCCATCTGGTCAAGTAGTCTTTCGTGGTAATTATGTATATATATCATGTTCTTCTCGCTGGTGGGTTAATTGGTCTAACAAAATCCAATACCCATTTGTCAAATGCTCGTAAGGTAACTTGTGGATTCCTATAAAATTTAAAATATATATATCTTTCTCTACATGATTAACACTTACTGCATGTAAGTTTGTTGTCCTTTCCCTATCGCAGATCTTGGCACAATAAGCTGACTCTTTTACAGGTAGCTGGCCCAAACAAGCGTGGGATAAACAATGAACAACATAGGCTGCGTTTAGACTCTTACAATTGGAAACATTACCACAGTTGGCCCATGGTATTAATTTTATAAGAGTGGGAAAACTTATCATAACTCATAATGACAAACCGACAGTGAGGACAACCATCATTGGTTGCTATCCAGTAATGCAGGGTGACTCATCATTGTTATTCAAGGAAAACCACGCCACCTGAAATAACCCGATGATGGTCCGTAAGGGGGTAGGCTTTCACTCCTGCCAGATGCCTCTGGGTCTTGGGCATACTCCAGGGTGAATTGGCCTATGGTATTAATACCCTCCAAATAGTCCTGATATGTGCATTTTTTTATTATTAAATATTTGGTTTTAAAGAATTTATAATATTTATTTATTTATAAATATATATATATAAAATTATTTATTAAATATATTTTAATTAATTTTTAATAAAAAAATCAATTTTAAATAATTAAATATTTTTTATAAAAATCATTTTAATTGTATTTTAATGTAAATTATTAGTTAGTTTTAACCATTTAAAAAAATAAAATTGATAAATAAATAAATGATAACAACCCATAACCTATTCCCTTATAAATTCCATCCCTCGACAACCCATAACCTCTCTTCTGATTTGAGGGATCTTTAATGACCACCTACACAATTTTTTAAAAAATCTCTCAAGGTTCAAGTTGGGAATATATTGTTAGATATGTTTAAAAATATTTTAGTATTCAAGTATCCAGGAACATTTATTATGGGTATGGAAAATTCTATAAAACAAAGGCTTAAGAAAATTATTCTTTAATGATAATTTAAAGTAGTTATCATTTTTTAAATGGGAAAATCAAATTATGTTTTTAAAAAAGGTAGTCATGTAACCTAAATTTGTTATGGGATTAAAAAGTTCAAAACACGCATGTAATGTAATAATGTAATAAATGTGAGTACATTTTGATAACCACTTCTGGATTCCTCAAGTGGATTGATTTGTAAATGGAGTAATGTAATAAATGTGAGTAGTTTTTGATAACCACCTCAACTGGATTGATTTGTCAATGGAGCAATGTAATAAATGTGAGTGTTTTTTTATAACCACCTCGGCTGGATTGAAGTGTCAATGGAGTAATGTAATAAATGTGAGCACTTTTTGATAACCACCTCTACTGGATTGACTTGTCAATGGAGTATTGTAATAAATGTGAATACTTTTTGATAACTACCTTAAGATTGACTTGTCAATGGAGTAATGTAATAAATGTGAGTCCTTAAAGTTTTCCCTTGAAGGGAGAAAGATGAAATTAGGCCCTATTAGAATAAGTATAATTCCCACTTCCATTTAATATTGAAGTATAGTTTTTTAATTCCATAGAGCAACATGGTCTAAAATCAATTCCTAGTACCCTTAGGCAACTCCTTACACAATAAGGTGTCAAATGAACACATTTTGGAATGTTATTTGGTACTTTGAATTTTAATATGCAAGGGGAAGGAGTACAAGCTTATTTTGAATAGGAAGTCTCTCAAATTCTATACCCATTAAATGATTAATATCAACTATTTATGGAAAAATGACTAGGACATTAAGGTAAAGATTTGTTACATGTGTTTTGGTTATTGTCCATGTGTGTGGGGTGTTGCATGTTATGTAATTTTTAGTACGATAGTCTAAATATTATACTTTTAAAACCTTTTCTGGTTGTTATTTCTGATTAGTTTTGTCCATAAATCGGTTAAAAATTCAAAAGAATTGATGGAATTGCATATATCAATTGTTGAGATTGCACAATTCGGGTGGATTAGGGTTTTTTCAAGGCATTGGATCCATATATGCATTCAAAACCGCAATTTAAACAATTAAAAAGTATGTTTTCACCTACAATTGGATTGCTGGATTCTGGTGATAATTGCTCAAAAAAGTAAAAAAAAAGTCTAATGTTTAGACTTGTCCATTATTAGTGGACTATAATTATGACATCATTCGTGGTTGTGAATATTGATTGTAAGTCAATTCATCTATGGTAATGAAATTTGGCCTTGTCAAACATGTAAAGAATTAGATAGTTAGTGATCATGAAGAGTGAAATAAGGATCATGAGATTTTAAACCTAGTGATCAAGGTTAATGATGTCAAAATAGTGATGGGAAATTGACGTAAAGGAAGTGGAGAGTTAGTTGGACATGTCCTTCATTGTTAGCATTTAGGGGGTAGACTCGAGGTTAATCATTCAAATACCAAAAAAACCTTAGATACTGACCCTTTCAGCATCACCTGCAGAGAAAGTGAAGTATCACCTGGGGCATCTAGAGGGGCTGCAGGAACCAAGGTTCTTAAGTGATGAGGGGAAGTGAGGCATCCTTCATGTCCTTGTTACCATTTACTCATGTGCCCAATTCTCATATATTAATAGATACTTTATCATTAAACATAATCTATGCACGGCATTATAAAATCATATATGAGCCATACATTCAACATATACAATAAAACATCATAAATTACAAGCACATCATAACACAAATATTTAGGTCGTTCACCCAACTTGGGCTACATCCACAACGACTAGCTTCTTATATTATTCATTAATATATTTCTTACAATTGTGCACTGCGCTACAACATATGCAACAGTAACATCATCCAAAACCTGCCTAGTTGTTCTACTGCAGTGCGAGTTCACTCCTCATTCATCCCTCAGATTTATTTCTTTGTTCAACTCCCTTACCCAAAAAGCACTAGGAACTTACACACACCATATCTATACATCCTCAAAGAACCCTTTTACTTATTTAGACATAACAATAGGGTTAAGCCCATTACAAAAGTGGACAAAGTGTCCCCCCAAAACCCATTATAAAACTAGAAAAAGTGTCCCCAAACCCAACGGTTTATAACTGTTTTCCACCTTTTGTGTGCTTCTCTGCCGCGATCTTTGACTCCTTAAAGTCTGCTACCATTGCGCACTTTGGTCCATATTCTAATAGCCTTTTATCCTTAGACTTCATTTTGGCATAGATCCCAAAACTTATCCAAAATGCCTCTCCCACAGGCCCCCAACACTCACATGTGGCTCATCCCAAGCCACTCAAGCTTGTTTCTAGTGCACCATGAATGCATAGAAGGTCGCCTTCGCTATTGTGGCCTTGTCCTTGACCTCTAGTTTCTTTTTCAAAATTTGATCTACTGTTCAGCTGTGACGTGAGCCTGCACCTTCTCGACACCTTCTTCAACTTCCTGTTTGATGAGTCCTTGATTCACTGTGAGGGTTGCTATCACTTTGTATGCTTCTTCCTATAACACTTTTATCTGTTGTGCACGGTCCTGTTCTTTCTCTCTTAAGTGATTTATTTATGAATACAACTCTCGGTTCTCGTTCATCAAAGTTACCACGTCTGTTGGTGGCAATGTGCCCATTGTTGCTTGTAATTTCTGCACCTTTCCCTTTGCAGTCTGAATCTTCTGACTTATCTCCTATTGTACCGTATCTTAATTCAGTCATTCCAAACACCCATTGTCTTTTCATACAGTTTCACTCACTCTACTTCTAGAGTCTTTATATTGTCCATCGTTGTTGTCACAATTCTCTTCCTCGTCTCCCTCTTTTCAGGTGGAGTGCTTAGTGTTATGTGTGCTTCTAGATCTATTATGCATGCACAGAAGCCCTGAATGGATTCACTTATCTTAGTGACCTGATCTTCCATCGAGGCCTCCTTCTCACCATGTGCCTCTGGGAGTTCTTGGTATACTCGCTCGAATGACTACTGCATTTGTTCTACTTTATGTGTGGCCTCATCGTGCTCTTGTTTCACTTTGATGTACTCCGTCTCTAAGCCCACATTTTCTGTTGTAATCTTGACTAGCTCACTAAATGTCTTCTCAGCGCGCACATTCAACTCTTGTGTTGTGCTCATCTGTAGCTCTTGCAACACATCCATCTATAGTTATGATAGATATAGATCTATGTGATCTATTTCCCTGGTCTTCTCTTGTATCTCAGTCATGGGGAACTTGAGTGCCCCTATTGCTAGCTTAATTATCCTTCTTTCTCCAATGACTTCCAAGGATTGGGAGATCATTGGTCCGACCTCTCCAGTATTGGTTGTGTTGGTTGTTGGTTCCTCCCTTGTTTGTTTCCCTAGTATGATATTTTCATCTTCTAATAGTTGTCACAATTCTTCCATCTGTTCCTGCATACGTTTTTTCATCTCTTTGTGTTCTTGGGTTGTGTGCTGAAATGTGTCATCAGTGACTTATTTTACCTAGTCACCTATCTTCTCCAAATATTCTTCTGTGAATTCCTGAATAGCGACTTCCTTAACAAATTTTCACTTGGGTCGTTGTTGTCCAGGTCTCCCTGTCACTGGATATTTTCTCTTTCAGTCGTTGCACGATTTTGGAGGTGACTTTGACTCTTCTAGGCCATTCCCTTTGTCTTGGTCCTCTTCTTCTTCCTCTTCCTCATTGACGTCATATACTTTCAGGTTTGGTTGTGTTTATGGATTTGTCTCTATGGGTGGAATATTCCACTCATCATCCCAATCATCCAAAATGTTTCCCATCTCCTCTTCTGTCAGTTTGTATAAAGTTGGTAGCCACTTTTGGTCTGGGTCTTTCTTCACCTGAACAAACATGTGGTAGCGCCCTGCCTTAAAACTCGCTATTTCCTTGTATGCATCGACCACCTGAGGTAGTATGTGTGACGTCCTTTCTATGTTTTCTTTTATAGTTTCCTTATATATACAGAATGTGACATTAGTGTCCATCTAGCACACCTTATGTGTAGTGTACCAAAGGTTCTGATATTGTGCAGCGAAGCAAAGATTCTCTTTGAGGCCCAAAAACTAGTTGTCATTCGGTTCTCTCCAAGATGATAGTGTGATTAGGATCAATAACCAAGAGCAGTGGAATTTTGTTCCCTTGCCCTGCACTTCCTTGCAGTTAATCAAGAATTGGTACAAACAAAATGTTGTCCAATTCATTTGGACACCCTCTACACATCGTTCTGCAGCTGCTATAACCATTAATGAGATTCGATATTTTATGCATTTCCTTAATATTTTATAGGATAAGGCTTGCATCAAAAACCTTACCATTGAGTCGCATATACTAGTGACATCCAGACCACGATGTCCACATAATGTATGAAAATTTTCTTTCATTCTCTCAACGAGATCTTTCTCATTCTTCTTATCAAAAAACAAGGATGCAAGGGCATGTCCCTATGATGAAAGACCTGTAATGCACACTATCAAATCAATATCAATGGAAACTGGCCTATCAAGCCACATAAATCCTCTGTGCACACAACTTAGCAACATTTTCACGCACTCATTGATCTCCTGGATCTGACCAAAATGTGGTATGTCGAATAGGTTTAAAAGAACTACTTTTTGCAACCCCCTAGCCCACACCTGTTGTTCTATGATGATCATGTGGGTCTTGGAACTAATGGATTTCATCAGAAAATTATTGGGTACGAGCTCTAGGTACTTCTTTTCGTCAGTGATATCATGGTCAACGTATTTCAGAGATGGTATCATACCTAACATATCCCATTATACTATGACTGCCTCTCGAATCGGTGGCTCAAGTAATGGATACCTTGCTTCCTTCTGTAAGTGGACGAGTTCCGCTGATGGATTTCTTGGTGGGATATAATCCATGGGGAATGTTTCGACCGAGGATGATGCCTCTTGTGTTTCTTCCACTATCGATGACGTTGCGGGTTAGATGCACAGTTTCTCTGGTACCAAGGCTAATTCTGTTGTTGCCTTAGGTGCCATATTGCTTTGTGATGTTGGTTTCAACTTTTACCTAGTTCTGGAACTCTGTTATGGACTTTGGCTATGTACCTTCAGCTCTTCGGTTGTGCAGTATTTGGCTCTCTATGACGAACAATAATCTTCCCTCATTGTCCCTTTGCATTCCTTTATACTTCATTGCCAGTTATAGTTTCCTTTTATGCCTAAAATATCTGTCTAATCCACTAATGGTTTTCATTCATTACATGCTTTTATTACTCCATCACTTTGTATCTTGGACGAATTCTCCATTTGATTTTGCAATCGATCAAGGTCTCCTACATTTAATGGTACATGACGCCGCTAATTCACTGTCATGATAGCTCTTTATTGTAAGTCCCTTCATGGAATGTGTTAAATGTGTCTAGCTATCATCTACGCAGTCTCATTTCTCTGCTCACTCTCTTCCTTCTGCACAATCTTGTTCTCTTCTTTTGCGTTTCCTTCTATTTACTGTTCTTCTTATCTGCGACAATTTCCTTCTTTTCCTCTTTATGTATAATCAAAAATTCTTTGCCTCCTCAACTTCTGATCTCTTCCCTTGACTTAGTTCTTTCTTTTTCCTATTTTTCCTACTTTTTCTTTCTTTTTATGTCTTTTCCTTCCTATAGTACACTATGATACAATTTTCAGCTGCACAGCTCCTCTAGTGCGCAAACGGATGATCATCCCTATAGATTTTCAGTTGACTCCCATTCACTAGTCCTTTCACGCCTTGTCTATCCAACTTCTCTAACTGAACAAAACTTGCATCAGTCACATATCTGATCACGTATGGTCCTAACCAGTGTTTCTTGAACTTTCCTGGGTGGTGTAAGAACTTGTTGTCATAAAGCAATACTAGATCTCCTGTATGGAACTTCTTCTACTTGATGTGTCTATCGTGCCATGCCTTTTCTCGTACTTTTTGTACTTCCTGATGGAATCCTGCAATAAACTGATCTTCCTCTAGTATTAGTAATTGTGATAGTCTTTCTTCTACTGTGTCAGAATTTTTAAGGTTTGTCATCGCAACAATGCAAAAACTCGGTACAAGGAACTCCAGGCCAGGCTAACATTGTGTCGAGCGTTATCTATGATGTGTTCACATGGACATGAAACTGTTTCTTCCAATCCGAGAATACCAGAATGAGTGTGGTTACTAGCTTCTGTTTTAATACATCTAGACTGATCTGGATTATTTTCGGCACAAAATGAGAGCGGAGATATAATAAAGAAATGCACAGAGATATCATGAATATCCAATAATATAACAGAAACGTATCAGAGATGCAACCATAAGCAAAGAGATACAGTAATACACGATTTCTATTAATTAAACAAATGTACAGAGACTATAAAAATACAGAGTGAAAGACTCGCTAAAATGGTGGTAGCTTATCTCTAGTAAGAGATGTGACAGCTACTCGCATTTGCAAGAAGATGATTACAATGAGGCTCTAAAGGAATTTTTACAATAAACGAGAATGTCAAAAACCCTAGACATCAAAAAACTTAACTCTAGGAGATGAAGCGCCAAAATTCATGTAGGCCCCGTTTGGGTAAAGTCAGTACATCAACTTCCTGGGGTCATAAATTTTGCATACGATCTCTGTTTGACGCATATGATACATCGTTAGAAAGATATTTCTGAGGAATGCAATTGTTAATGAAAAACATCACAGTGTGGAATGGACCATTATTTGCCAAAGTTTGATGCCCATAAAACGTCGTTTAGGGCCTCAATAGGGCTCCGGAAGTTCCCGACCCGAAAAACTGCCAAAAATAGTAAATTACCAAAATTGCTAGATAATTGTTTTGAGCCAATTGGAAAAGGTGGGTGGCCACCTATATCCACCTGGATCAACCCTCCCTCCTTAGGAAGCAATGATCTCCATTGCGTTGAGTGCCCAGGGGAGAGGGAAAATCATTTGTGGAATCTACATCTTGATGAGTTGCTTGCCTTGTTGGAGAAGTTGCGTTGCTTAGCTTGTTGAAGGTTGTCACCAACATGTGGCTGGAAGGGTTGGAATTTTTTAACCAGTATAGATACATGAGATGCCTGTGTATAGAAGGAATCTTTATACTTTGTTTCAATCTTGTCAACCTACTTTTGTTGGATAAAAGGTGTTTGGGCCGAGGCTGTAGTGGTTGCAGTATCCTTCTGTTCACCTTTTGAACAAATTGTGAAGAAGCTGAATTTTGTAGTATGAGATACTACCTTGTGGCACTGTTTAGGTGGAACAATATTCGGAACTACCTCTGGTATTCTGTAGAGATGACTCCCCAGAGAAATAAATACACTACGGGGTCGAGACTTATAAACAACATGGTGCTTCCACATATATGGTTGGCCCAAGAGAACATCACATACATCTAGTGGGGAAACATCACATAATACCTCATCCTTGAAGGGTTGTATGCCATATGACAATCGACACTGTTGGTTGACACATAGATCTCATCCCTGGTGAAGCCACCCACTGTTGTATGGTTGTGGGTGTGGTGTTGTCAACAATCCCAACTGTTTGATGACCTCTGCTGAGATGAGGTTCTTATGGCTTTCACTATCAATAATAAAATGTAGCGGGGTCCACTTCACCCACATTTGTGAATGAAAAAGATGCTCCCCCTCTTTAGGATCTCTTGGTTCTTCTGGTTGAATTGTTGCGGTTGCGACAATAACAGTGGGGTCTGCATCGATGATTTGTCTTTTACCAGTATTTTCAGAGTCAGATTTTGAATCAGGGTTCGACTCCTTGTCTTTGATCTCGGCCACTAATGATTTTTTTGAGTGACATTCATCGGTGTTGTGCCAGGGGATTTTGTGGAAATCGCACCATTTTTTGGTGTCCTTTTTTGTCTTCCCGTGACCCTTCTTTTCCTGTGGCTTGGATTGGTTTTCGGGAGACTGTTTTTTAGGGCCGTCTTTATCATAATTTGGTTGTTGTAGATTTGTAGACCCAAACTCCCGTTTGTTCTCGTGCTTAAATTTCTTCTCGATTTTAACAACATATCGATAAGAAACACCGACTGATGAGATGTCTAGAAAATCCATTTTAGTTTGGATGTATCTGTGTAGAGCTCCACGGTATTTCAGAACCAAATGTCATTCAGAGTTTTTGATACCCAACTTGGTGTGAAAGGTGTGGAAGATATTGGTGAACTCCGGAACTGCTTGGCCCCTCTCTTGCCGCAGTGTGGTCCATCTCACATATTGATCCTCATAGTTGCCAACAGGGTAATACTGTTCCTTTACTGCATCCACAAAAAAGTCCCAAGTGGGCTCGACCCCATCTATTCCAGACTCCTCTATGGAACTTTGCTCCCAGTAAGTTTCCCACCAATGTTTGACATGGGGGACAGATTTAAGGAGTGTGAAGGTGATCTTTTCCATGTCGGAAAAATTATGAATAGAGAAATAACCTTCTAATAGATTTAACCATTTGTATAGGGCATCCGCATCTATTTGACCTTCAAATACAGGAATATCAAAATTAACCTGTACCTTGAAACGAGAGGTCCTTCCAAAGTGGTTGTTTGATGAAGATGTGTCTGTTGCTATTGGCAGGTGTTGAAGGATGTGGGAAAAATTATCCATCATTTCCTCCCTTTGTCACGTGAGAGCTTGATCAAGAAACAGATTGATAGGATCGTTTGCTCCATTGTTTTTCTTTTCTTCCACCATGGAGGGTTTCTTGGGTGTGCGAGAGAAATTGACTTTAAGAGAGACAAGCTCGAGACCCAACTTGCTATACTCAAACCTCGTCGGGGACATGCACTGAAAAATGATCAAGAGAAGCCTACTCTGAAATCATTGATCTGGATTATTTTCGGCATGAAATGAGAGTGGAGATATAATAAAGAAATGCACAGAGATATCACAGATATCCAATAATATAACAAAAATGTATCAGAGATGCAACCATAAACACAAAGATAGGGTAATACACGATTTCTATTAATGAAAGAAATGTACAGAGACTGGAAAAATACAGAGTGAAAGACTCGCTAGAATGGTGGCAGCTTATCTCTGAGAAAAGACATGATGGCTACTCGCATTCACAAGAAGATGATTACAATGAGGCTCTGAAGGCTTTTTTATAAAAAACGGGAATGTCAAAAAACCTTGACATCAAAAAACCTAACCCTAGGAGATGAATCGCCAAAAGTCACGTGGGCCCTGTTTGGGTAAGTCAATACATCAACTTCCCCGGGTCGTAACTTTTGCATACAATCTCCATTTGACGTATATGATACATCGTTAGAAAGGTCTTTTTGAGGACTACACTCAACAATAATAGACATCACAAAATGGAATGTAGTGATATTCACCAGAGTTTGATGCCCTAAAAATGTTGTTTAGGGCCTCAAAACGGCTCCGGAAGTTCAGGACCCAAAAAATTGCCAAAAATAGTAAATTACAAAAATTGCGAGAAAATTGTTTTGAGCTAGTTGGAAAAGATGGGTGGCCACCGATATCCACCTGGATCATAGACCCTTCTGAGAGTCTTCGTTCCACTAAAACTTAGATTCTTTATTCAATAACTTCTCCATTGTGGTTGTAATTTGCGCATAGCCTTTAATAAATTTTTAGTAGTACCATGTATGGAGCAACATTGTTCTCAACTGTTGCATTGATTCAGGTGGTAGAAAATTAACAATTACTGCTATCTTTGCCGGATGAACTAACATACTTTTCCTACATACCACATGACCTAGCAGTATCCCAAAATGTGCGAAGAAAATACATTTATTCAAATTTAATGAAATTTGATATTGTCTACATTTATCAAGCATTAACCTTATAGTTTCTATGTGATATTTCAACAGGATAAATGCAGTCCAATCATCTAGGTAAAATTCAAGAAACTAATGAATAAACTCTTCAAAGGCCATGACAACCACTCTATAAAACAAAACAGGTGCATTCTTTAATCCAAATGACATCACTGTGCACTAGTAGCTTCCCCATTCCATCGCAAATGTTGTCTTATGTCTTTATTCTGGAACAATATTTATCTGATGGTGTACTGAAAATCCATCGATGAACGAGTAGGCCTCTTGTCCTCCTACATTTTCCAATACTTCATCCGTAAACGAGGTCAAGAATGGGTCATGTAAACAAGCATCATTCAACTTTCTTAAGTCTACACAAATTCTAAAACCCCCCTTCTTCTTATCTTGAACCACCATCAGACTTATCCATTCAAATTCTGTGACGGGTTCATTTATACTAGCTTCTATCATCTTGTCAAGTTTTGGTTTCACTTTGTCCTTATACTTTGTATTTAATATGTAAGGTCTTTGTCTTAGAGGCTTAACATCTGGTTTCAATGGGATCTTCATCTTGCCTAGTTCTCCAGCTATCCCCTTCATCTCTGAAAAGGTGGTCTGAAAAATATCTTGGTACTCACACAATAGGTCTGTGATATTTTCCACGGTCTCATCATTCCAACAATCCCCAATGTTTACAAAATTTGGCTTCTCCTCCATGCCAATGTTCATTGTTTTCACTCTTAAGGGCTTCATGTATGCATCAAATTCCATTTTTGGACCTACTACGTCATGTTGCCCTTCAATTTTTGATACCTATATATTTCTTGGGTCTTCTTCTTCTTTTTCATCCTTGGTAATGTTATAACATTCCAACAATTCATGAGTTGTCGCAGACTCTCCATGCACACTACATGTAGGTACTATTCCTACTTGCCCTTCTTCCATAAAATTTTTGCCTCTAATGACTTGTAAGACTGCATCAACTAAAGGTGACTCAGCTTAAAAATTAAATGTTATCTTAAAGTTTTGGATGAGCTCCTCCTAGTTCGTTGTTCCTATGTGCACTTATAACTCTAAGTACCAGTTCCTAGGAACTGTCTCCAGCGTATGTATGAAATTGTGCATCCATTCCTACTTCAACACTTGCCTCCATGTTCTAATACATCATTCTACATGGTCCTTTGGATTTATCATACCTCTATACTTAGGTATGATATTCTCTATTCCAAACCTAATCTGCATCAGCCTTTTGCAATGTTGTCAGTCTTTTATCCCTTCCTTGTGGGTTTCCCACCATCTTGTCGGGGTCTCTCTTAGTGCAACATCTAATAATAATAACCTTTGTTGTTCATGTATCTACATCTTGAATTACTTGAAAAAATAACTTACATCAATTAATCCTTTGAACTTTGGTGCATCTCGTACCTCCATTCTGATCCAGCATAATAAGCGAGTAATGCATGTGCACCTTTTGGTTAACACTTCATGGAACTGGTGCTGCCATTATTCAAGTCCTTCCTCTGGGTATGATGTGCAAGAGATTATGCTTCTCCAACTAAGCGCACCATCCACAGTGGGGTTGACGTATTCATACATACGTGCTGTCATGTTATATAAATTATCAATTTCCCTTCTCGATGTTTCTAGTCAAGAATCTAAAAGGGTAACCTACCCATTACATATGTAAATCTCTGGTCATAGTCCCACATTGTCTCGTTCTGCACTTGCTTAATTTCCTTCAATTCTCTGATGTATTGAGATTCATATTTCATCTTCCCGAATTCCTTTAACAACACTTGTTCAATTTCTACCAAAGTTCTTGACTATTCGACCATAGTAGTTGTTTGAAACTTCATATACCACAGTAATGCATGGTCCTGAATGTCATGTCCAATTGCGGGATTTTCGTTGCCTCATCCTAGACATTCTTCAGAGTACATATTGTTTCACATACAAACAAGTGTTGCTTAGGGTCCTTCGACCCTATTCCCTGAAACTCATGAATTCTCAACGTATCGTTTATGCCTGCCATTGTATTAGGTGTTGTACTTACCCTTACTAATGATGACTGACTATGGCTTGTTGTGTTGTTCCCACTATTTTGAATATTGCTTTGACTTCCTCCAATTATTACAATAGTTCTTGAACAAGTCTCAGTTTCTGCTTCAATCCTTAATGACGCACATGGGGTCATGGGTTCAATGCAAATTTCGATATGATATGGACTTCCTTCTGCTAGGAAATATTGAGGATCTCTTTCTTTCCTTTTTCTTTCTCTGTACGGTGTGATATGAAGTTCTACAAAGGGGTCACTTTCTTTGGATTCTCTGTGCTACTCTCCTTTTCCAGCCATAGTCTCCCTCTTACTGTATCTAACCATTTTCCCACAATCCAGTACTCCAATCTCTCTATTTGAGTCAATATCCTCTCTCAACATCCTCAGTCCATCCGCTCCCTACTTATCCTTCCCACTCTTAGACCATCCTCCGGTCATCCCCCAATTCCCCTATGTGCGTGAAGGTTCTTAGCTATCAAACTCCATCTTCATGACATTCTTATCATATATTAACATCTTTATCCAAGTATATAATGCACTCAAATATCTTCTGGGAGGACCCTTGAATAAGTCCCTCTCCACGACACTATAAGACTAGGTACAATATACTACAAAATACGTAATATAACCCCTCAATATACTACTCAACATAAATCTACTGCGTGGGTAACCTTATTACTTACCATATTGAGTTGTCTGATCAGTTCAGGATTATAGTTTCTCGGGGCTTCAATTCTTTATCTCCCAACATTCTCCACTAGCTTTCCTAACATTTGAGTCAAAATAATCGAAAATTCCCTAAAGAAAATTTCATACAGATATGTGAAAATATACCTTTGTAACCATTGTTTTTCACTAACCTAGGGTTTCTATTTTGTTCTCTGGAAAATCCTCACTTCTTTCTTTTTATCCATTCTTTAATTTATTCTCTATTCAGCCTCCAAAACGTTCCCCTAAATTACAGTTCCTGGTCTCGGAAACATAACCATTTGTTGGCACATAGGGGGAAGACTCGAGGTTAATCATTAAAATACAAATAAAACCCTTAGATATTGACACTTTTGGCATCACCTACAGAGAAAGTGAAGTCTCACCTGAGGCATCTAGAGGGGCTGCAGGAACCAAGGTTTTGGAGTGATGAGGGGAAGTGAGGCATCCTTCAGGTCCTTGCTACCATTTACTCATATGTGTGGTTCGCATAGCTTAATAGTTAATTTATCATTAAACATAATCGATGCGCCACATTATAGCATCATATGTGATCCATACATTTAGCATATACCCTTAAACATCATAAATTGCAAACACATCATAACACACAAATTTGCATGGTTCACCCAATTTGGGATACGTCCACAATGGTTGGATTCTTATATTATTCATTAATATATTTCTTACAACTACGCACTGTGCTACAAGATATGCAATAGTAACATCATCCCAAACCTACCTATTCGTTCTGCTGTAGTGCGATTTCACTCCTAAGTCATCCCTCATATTTCTTCCTTCACTCAACTACCTTACCCAAAAAGCACTAGGAACTTACAAACACCATATCTCTACATCCATAGAGAACCCTTTTACATATTTATACATAAAAATATGGCTAATCCTGTTACAAAAGTGGACAAAGTTACCCCCAAAAAATTGTTACAAAAGTGGACAAAGTGTCACCAAACCCAACGGTTTATAATCGTTTTCCTCCTTTTGTGCGATGCTCTATCGCACATCCTTTTGTCACGCTCTTTGACTCCTTGAAGTCTTATCCCGTCACACACTCTATTCCATCTTCTAATTTCCTTTTACCCTTCGACTTCCTTTTGGTGCATATCCCAAAACTTATCCAAAATGCCTCTCCAGCATTCATCTATAAAAGGGCACATTAGGGCAATGCCGGTGTTTTCTTTGCACTCTTACACATCAAACTATATTTTTTAGGTTTTGGGTTTTTATTTTCCCCATCATAATTTTTTTTGTCTAAATATGTTCCATTGAATGTTAATGAAGTTTTGTCTAAGAATTTACCCTTTTTCCCTTCAACAATGAGTTTTCTTAGAGAACTTACCATTCAATAATGAATACATTTGAAGGAAATATTTTTTAAAGGATAGTCACATGGGTTTAGCTCAGGTGGTTGGGTAGCATGCTTGTTATCCTCCCTACTCAGGTTCAATTCCTACAAAGTAACATGTGGGCCTATTGTAATAAGACTAGAAGGGTAGATTCCCCTAGGTGGGATGCCTCGACTCTTGCTAAGTCACAAATTATTTGTGTATCTAGTTTGGAAGCCATTGGATATACTCTTGGGTTATAGTGGAAGCCAATAGGTTTCATCTTGAGCCTAGCCCAAATCACTCTAATGAGTTACCAATTTCCCATGGTTAAAAACAACCAATTTTTAAGGGATAGAAAAAAGTATTAGCACACCTAAACAATACCCCACTTCTTGCCTTCAACACCTAACTAGTGTTTACCAAAAAATCTTTATGTGCTAAGATCTCATATATTTTTAGGGTTTATTGCTCTCATTGAGTGGAGTGAACCACAAGTGAGGTGCGTATCTTCTATTGCATAACAAAGGGTGCATGTACTAACAATGTTTACAATATACATTAGTATATTGCTTGGCAATGGATTTGTGACACCTTGAATCATTGAATGCCAATATTTGAGCATGTATTAATTCCATGAAAGCCAACTAATCCTCTTCCTTCTATGAACATTGAAGTTTGTTTTACTACATTTAAAGATAAAAACTAAGAATATGAAACAACAAACAATAGTAAAACCACCTTTATAAGAACTAATGATTTTTAGTGCTAAGTTCTCATCATCAAATATTAATAAAATTGCATATATTCAAGCCATATAATAAAATATACTAGCATAAAAACATGTTATTTAAATCGAATGTTGGAAAGAAGACGAGCTCACATAAATACCAATCTCTATGATATAGAGGATTTGTAACACCCTTGTTTCCCCCAACTTGTAATTAATCATTAATTATGATTACCATGCTATGGAATGGGAACAATGTAAATGTATTATTGTTTAGATTTCAAATTACTGACTATGTGGGGGTGAAGCCTCGAAGTACTACCCATGATATCACTAGAGGAAAGAGTGAGGAACCGGTGGAGAGGGTTCATTATGTCAAAATGACCCAAATTTCTCCTTGTTGAAATAATAAGCCTCATCCTAATCCCAAGGAGAAATCAATTAATAAGAAAAGGATTGGTGGTTGAACAATCAAATACCCCCTTAAATGGAAGCATGAAGGGTCTGGTTGAGGAGACATAAAACTGTCAACTCAAAGTACCACAGAGGGAAGTTTTTCCTGCAGGCCCAGACTGACCCGCGTTTCTTACTGATAGAAGGAACAGGACAGTTCCAAAACTTTCATGAAGAGGATAAAGATGTCCAACAATACACAGGAAGACAGACAAGAATGGGACAAACAGAGGGGAATGCATGACCTGGATATGTAGAAGAAAAGAGGAAGAGCATGTGAGTCTCTCCAGCTGAGAAGAATAACTGGAAGCTTGATAATTTGTTTTGGTAAATGGATAGAATAAGAGAAAGGATCTCTGAGAAATTGCAGAAGACATGACCTAAGCAAAAGTTCATGAGATTGACGATGAGGGAGAATTTGATAAAATTCGCATAGACTGTGTGATACAGACCCCCCCTTCTCCCCTTGGGACTGCTGACCTCTAGGTCAAGGATCGATCAAGAAAATAAGTTGGATCGACTCTTTAGTTCTCTTCTAGACCCCAAAACCATTTACATAGGCCCTTTTTCCCGTGGCGCAAGTCATATGAGACCCGCGGGCCCTCTCCTGAGTGTTGTTCAAACCTCAACGCCAAATGAGCGCTATCTCTTCTCTGGCTAAGCCCTTTCCTTTACGTGACCATGGCTATGACCATTTGCCTGATCAAACGACACGTCGTGACTTCACGTGTCGAGTCTTTTTAGGTGAGTCACCCCGACTCTCTCGACCTTTGAAATCCTGACAGGAGCCTAGTGCGTGCTAGCCCCTCTATTCTCCTTCACCGATCTGACCCTTTGCTATGACCGTGGCCCAATATTTCTAGTGCTTCATGATTTTGTGTTTCACGAAGCACACTTGCTCGTCCTTCCAATACCCGAAGTTCTGAACTCCGAGCTCTGCTTGCATTAGATTGACGGCCCATGATCCCCATGATCCGACGGTCTTGCTTCCCCCTTCGCGTATCGAGACTTCACGTTTCATGAAGTCGGAGGATCATTCACCTCCCTTCTCCCGATATGCGAACTCATGATGATCGCGATGCCAGATCAATAGTCCTCATTTCTTGTGATCCGACGCTCTAGATTCTTTCTTCGCGAATCAGGATTTTGCGACTCACGACTTCCGAGAGCATCTTCCTTCACACTCCCGACTCCCAAAATGATGATATTCCTTCCCTCGAAATGAATCAATGATCCAGATATCTACTCGGTCCAACGACTGAGATAAAATGGTGAACTTGAACCTCGTGAGTTCTCACGATTCTACCCTCAGACCTTTCCCTCCTGCGAGTTAGAAAAATGCTGATCTCTCATCACGTGTCCCCTTTCTATGGATGGTCCCGATGATTTTGGGACTTCGCGTTTTGTGATATCCACTCTCCTGTGCAACTCCAATGGGTTTAAACCTTGTGCACGTTCTCTGGATCTAATGACTGTTGGTTCACGCGCTCCCAGATCCTACGGCTAAGGTCTGTTTCCTCCTGTGCACTCTCCTGTGTGCCTGGACGTGAGATTCAATGGTCCAGATTTCCTCTTCTTGAGCTTATAATTTCTCCCTGACTTGGAAGAATTCAAAAGTTTCAAAGACTGAGACCTTTGATTCTTCTCCTGCGAGCTGATGACTTTGGTCTTGTGTGCGTTTTGAAGACGATGTCCCTCCTGAGCTTTGGGACTTGGAATAAGTCCACTCTTGCACACTCCTTGTGATATCTCTTATGAGCCTTTAACTCTCTCAGTATCTAAGGGACCTGGCCCTCTGCTTCCTTAGAAGACTTATGGTGCCCTCCTAGCACGTTCTGCGCTCAACTTCCTGAACTTTCAAACTTGAAACAAGTTCTCCATGTGCACACTTCTTGTGCTTGACCAACCTTCAACTGGTTTTCTTTCAACACTTCGTCCGAGTGTTGGCTTGGTGTACTCCTTGCACAGGTCTTTCTCTAGAGTATTCAACAACTATGTTTCCTCCTTGAGCTTCAACTGCTTAGGCCTCAAAATGTCTCTATCACTTCTGTCACTTGAAGAGATATAAGCGCCTTATTGGCAGCTTATGCTCAAGCACTCCTTGCTGCGCTGGAAGATTATCCAAAAACTCCACAAAAGGTCTTCCTCGACACTTCTCTTTTATCTGAACTCAAACCAGAGTTATCCTTGTGCACTCCTTGCACTCACTTGATGCCCTCCTGGAAGATCTCTACAAAATCCTTAGAAATTATGTCTCCCTATGCCTTTCTATGCACAGTCATTCCTCCAAGGTGTTCAGTAACCTTGAGGCTTATCCCTTGAGTTTATGATTCCTTTGGTGCGCCCTCCTGGCACATTCTCCTCTAAACTCGACAGAGAGATTCAGATGCGCACTCCTTGCACTGGCTACAGAACTTCTAACGTTCTGTTGTGCACTCCTTGCACAACCTAAATAACCTAGACTGAAATCAACACTTCTTATCAGATAGGGAAATATATATATCCCTGCAGATGGAAATATAACATACATCTACAACATAATTGAACACACCATTAACATTCACAAAACACATAGAAACACATATGCAGGAAAAATTGTTTTTGTATTAATCTCAGAATGTCTGATTACAATGGGTGTTTACAAAAACTAGACTTCTACAGAGTCTCATCCCTCTCCTCTCCTCTTAACTATTTCAACTATCCTCTATATTCTATCTTCTTAGACCTCTCTACTCCCCTGAGATATCTCTCTCTCTATAATTACAAAATGAGGGCTCTATGATCTTATCCTCTTCACTGCCTTAGTGCCATCACTGTTTCAGTTACGACACCATACCTCTATGGCTACATTCCATAAATGAATGTCTAGACCTGAATACGATCTGGACCTACTATAGGTGACCATTTAAGGTAACCCTATCCACTACCTATACAAAGGCATGGCTTGGCATTTATCAGCCTTACAACATGAAATCTGTATAGGATCATATTTCAAATTTAAAAAATGGGAGGGTCGGTGCCTCTCCCTTTCTCCATTGCGCGTCTGCATGTTGGCGTGTCGGTGCATTTGCTGAGGTGGAGCGATTCTCCTGCATCATACTCCACTACTGGGAAAATCATGAGCTCATTCTCATGAGCTCCTCTTATCCAGTGTTGAAATCCTCTTGGATCCCAAACTCCTCCTTGGAAGTGTCCTCTTGCTCCTCTCTAGCTATGCTGTTGTTGTTGATGTTGCTTCTTCTTTTGATTCTTCCCTGTTGTTGTTACAAGTTTTCTTCTGTTCATCTCTCCTTTGCTGACTGCTTCTTGTGATGAACTCATCATCATATTCCTAATCTCCTCTGTCACCCTGTCTAGTTTCTCCAGTGGATGGCTCTTCTTATGTAGTCTTCTCAGCTGCAACTCTTCCTTATTAGTGGGTAGATCATCTTGATCACCCATATCATTTTCTTCTTATTTTGTGGCCTTATCTTTCCACCTTGCTGCAAACTTCAGTTCTGCAGTCTCCTCTTGAATGACCTGCTACTCAGTCTCCTCCACTGACATGTTGTCTTCTTCTGTCAGCTCCTCTTGCGTTGGTTCAAGTCCAACTTCTTCCAGCTTCTCCTCTAGATGGTATGCTCCTCCATCTATCTCCAATCTGATCTGATGGATGGGCTGGCTTTTCACCATTACCCTTCTCTCCAAGGATTCCAATTATTCATACAGATCAACAAGGTCTATGTTGTTTGTTTCTCTTTCTGCTGCAGGCTCCAATGCTGCAGTCATCTTTGTTTCAACTTCCTGACTGAAAATTTTGAGCCATTCTTCTGAATTCTCTTCTCCTTCTGCTGGGGTAGACATCAGTGTCTGCTCCATTTCTTACTCTCCTCCTTGGGTAGCTTATGATATCTTCTCCTTCATCATGACAGTCATTGTTGGTTGTCCGTCTTCACACACTCTAGCCTCAACTGGGCTATCTGGTAGGAATATCCGAATTCCCCCAATGATCAGAATGCTCCTTTGTTCCTCTTCCTGGATGATGAAGTATTCAACTTCTCATCATATTCATTAACATGGTCTACAAACCCACATGAATCTTTATCCATCAACACTTCTTGTTGACTTAAACTTTCTTATGAGTTCCTAAGACTTTCAGACAGTCTCATTTCTTTCCCCTTGACCACCTGGCAATTCGGGATTTCTCTTCTACCCACCTCCCAGTCTATGAGATCAATCGATCCCATCTCATTTCCCTCCTGTCAATTTGAAATTTCTGCATTGTGCCTCTAAAAATATATGAGACCTTCCACTGATCTCTTCCCATTGCCCAGCTGGAAACTTGAAAGTCTGTTTCTTCCCACCTGGCAGTTTATGAAATCCTCTGCTAATCTCATATCATTGTCCACCTGGAAATATGAATTTACACTGCTTTCCTCCCGACAATCTATGAGATCCTCCAATGATCTCATTTCATTACCCACCTGGAAATATGAAAATCCATCTCTTCTCTTCTGGCAGTTTATGAAATCTTTATCTGATCTCATCTCCTCCTCATCAATGAGGTTCCTTCCAGCTTCTGGCTCACAGCTGTGAACCACTTCCTCTTCATCTCCGAGGCTTTTGACATACCTCATCCACCTCTTTAACAATTGTTGTTGTCCTCTGGCCAACAATATATTGACTAGCCACTTCAACTTCTTCTTCATGGGCCACTCATATACCCAATGCACTTTAGCATTTTTTTACATTTTTAATGTCAGCTGCTCCATCCTTTCTCTTATCTCATTGAGCTCCAGTTCCATATCTGTATTTATTTTCTTCTTGTGGCTTTCTCTTCAACCACACTCATCTCCTTCAGTAGCCATTTCCACCTTCTACCTTCCCTCCTGGAAAGTCTATGGATCACTCTACATCCCAGAGCATCTCCATCTTCTCTTACAACTCACCTAGCTGTTTAAATTTTTGTTGTTGCACTCGTGAAACAAGCTCCTCATAGAGCATCATCACTCTTCCTTCCTTTCACCCGTTTTCTACAGGAAAACTCCAGTTTTTAATATCATCTGATGTTATCAGGTCGTCTCCTTTCACCGTCTCTCCTTTGTCTGATGTCTACAAACAAAATAATGACCTCCTCCTCTTTCTCTTTCACCTGAAATCTACAGACGAAAAACTGCTTTGATACCACTTGATGCAGACCCCCCTTTCTCCCCTCGGGGCTTCTGACCTCCCGGTCAAGGATCGATCAAGAAACTGAGTCAGATCGAATCTTTCGGTCTCTACTATACCCCAAAACCATTTACAAAGCCCCTTTTTCCTATGGCGCAAGTCGTATGAGACTCACAGGCCCTCTCCTGAGCATTGTTCAAACCTCAACGCCAAACGGGCGCTATCTCTTCTCTGGATAAGCCTTTTCCTTTATGTGACTACTTTCCTAATCAAAAGGTGCATCACGACTTCACATGTCGGGTCTTTGCAGGTGAGTCACCCCGACTCTCCTGACCTCTGAAATCTCGACAGGAGCCTAGCATGTGCTATCCCCTCTATTCTCCTTCACCGATCTGACCCTTCACTATGACCGTGGGCCAATATTTCGAGCACTTCATCATTTCTCATTTCATGAAGCCCGCTTTCTCATCCTTCTGATACCCGAAGTTATGAACTCCGAGATCCTCTTGCATCAGATCGATGACCCACGATCCTCGTGATCCGATCGTCCTGTTTCCCCCTTCGTGTATCAGGACTTCACTTTTTGTGAAGTTGGAGGATTGTTCACCTCCCTTCTCCCGATATGCAAACTCGTGATGACTGTGATTCCAGATCGATGGTCCTCGTTTCCTATGACCCGACGCTATATATGTTTTCTTCACGAATCGGGATTTTATGACTCATGACTTCATAGAGAAGCTTCCTTCACACTCTCGACT
>SNQJ01S0020881.1:62042-90413 GCA_010110895.2 Picea sitchensis
AACTGTACATCCCTACACACAATGATCTTTCTGCGTGTTGGCACAAAGATCATGTAGGCCTTGGAAGCCTTGCTATAACCAACCAAAATCCCCTTTTCTGCTTTGGGGTCCAGCTTCGTCCTCTTCTTCGAAGGGACGTGACAAAAACATATGCTGCCCCAGATGCGAAAGTGACACACATCCGATGTGGTACCTGTATATACCTCCTTATGTGTCAATCTCCCTAGAATTGTGTGGGGACTTCTGTTTTGAATATAAACAACAACGTGACTAGCCTCTGCCCATGAAAACAATGGAAAACTTTGATCATGTATCTTTGCCCGTGTTGCTTCGATTGTGGTCCTGTTCTTCCTCTCGTCTACTCCAGTCTGTTGAGGATTGTAAGGAATAATGAGTTCCTTCTTGATCCCCGCTGTAGTGCAATAATCCACAAACTCCTTGGAGGTGTACGCACCCTCGTTGTCAGATCTCAAAACCCGAATCTTCTTGCTTGTGTGGTTCTCAACTAGAGCTATGAACTCTTGAAATATGTCAAAGACTTCATCCTTAGCCTTCATGAAGTATATCTAGGTCTTCCTGGAGCAGTCATCAATGAATAATAATAATAATAATAATCTATTTTTAAGGTCACGACCAAGCCACACCAAATTGGTGTATCAGACCCCCTTGTTTGTGGGACAAGGGACCCCCCTCCGCCCAGCGACTTGACTGGTAAAGTCTACGGAGGTATACATACCCTACCCCCCTTTGGATTTGAACTTGTGACCTCTTAAGAGGAAACACATGTTCTTAACCATTAGGCCCACTCAGGCTGTATGAGAACAAAGTATTTGAAGCCACTCACTGACTCCACACTCATCAGACCACATACGTCTGATGTATCAAGTCCAATACTCCCTTGGACCTATGCTCACTCGGTGTAAATGTTCTTTGGGCATACTTTCCCATTGCACAACCCATGCAACGGTCATGTTTCTCTGCTGTGAACTTAGGCAATCCAGGGACTACCTGTCTTAAGTGCCCCAACGCACCAAAGTGTAAGTGCGCCATCCTCCCGTGCCACAAATCACCCATGTCTGTGGTTGTACTGAGTCTTGATCAATGCCCTCCCTGGCTGAAACTGAAGCTTGTACACCTTCTCTTCTCGAACCCCAATCATCCTGTTCAACTTCTCGCTTGACCCTGTTGGCCTGACGAACACCCTTCCCTTATGGAAGTTGACCTCATACCCTTTATCCTCTAGAGCAGAAACTAAGATGAGGTTCTTTGTCAACTCCGGAACATATAAGACATCAGTAAATCAGAGTGGTTTACTCTACTCCCTCTGAAACGAAACTGTGCCAACTCCTTGCACCTTGTAGCGCCTGTCATCTCCGTCCTCTATAACCAGATTTACACCTACCTCCTATAACCTAGTGGAATACTCCTTGTGTCCTATCATATGACAAGATGTTTCATTGTCTACAAACCAGATAGTCGAGACTACTGTGCTAGACATACAAGCTACGGAGCAAAAATCCTCTTCAAAGCTCTTGGCAAGCTCATCTACTGCTGCAGAAGCTGCCATTTGTGGTTGGTTCTTCTTCTTCTTCCAAAACTGTGAAGCAAAGTGTCCCATCTTGTGACAATGGAAACAGTTGACTGAAGAAAAGTCAATGTTCTTCTTTCCACCTTTCTTCTTCGTTTTGCCCTTGCCTTTGCTTCCAAGTGCCAAACCCCTCCTCATCCACCATCTGTGGTGAAGATGATGATCCTGACTGACCAAGTTTGACCTCTTCCTGCACAAAATCATCCCGTAAACGCTGCCATTCAGGTAACTTCTCCCGAGCTACCACTCCACGGACAAAGACATCCCATGACTTTGAAAAGCCATCCAATACAATACTCCCCAACTCAGAGTCATCAGTCTTTTCACCAACTGCTGCAAGTTCATCTCTGATCTGAGTTATTCTGGTAAGATAAGGAATCATACCCCCACCTTTGGCCATCTTGGTCCCACGCAACTGCTTGCGCAGACCCATCACCCTGTCTTCATTTTTGTTTTGGTATAGGCCACTCAGGGCCTTCCACATGTCTTTTGCGGTAGTCTTTCCTGAAAGATCCGGGACCACATGATTCTTTATCCCATACCCATCAACCCTATTTTCATTTTTGTTTTGGTATAGGCCACTCAGGGCCTTCCACATGTCTTTTGCGGTAGTCTTTCCTGAAAGATCCGGGACCACCTGATCCTTTATCACATCAAGAATCAAGCTCTTTGCTTTTGCCTCACCCTTCTTCCAGATGGCTAGTTGAGCTGCATTTGTAGGAGCAGTTGCAGTCTCTGGTGTATGTTTAAGGACCGTATGTTCAAGGACCTCAACCCTCATACTCATGGCCATTTCTGAAAAAGTGTTGTTGTTCAAACCCTCACGGCTTAAACCTTTGTTCTACCTTACCCCTAGTGTAGAAACCCTAGCGCTGCAAAAAAATCTACACAGCTGCCTTGATCTGTGCCTTAGATCCTCACGATCCACTAGATCTCAATAGATCCACCTGTGATATTCTTTAACAGTCCAGCTCTGATACCATGTGAAATTTCTCTAAACCCAGTTCACTAAACCAATTAATTTTTCTGTTAATTGATTATGCCAGGATTTCTTCCACAAAATAAATAATGCACATCAGAAAATAATAACCAGGAACTTAGCAGTAAAAGATAACAACAATCGCATCACATGTACACAAGTAATTTTAGACAATCGTCCCTGGAAAAACCCCGGAGGGAAAACCAATGCAACAGATTTGGAGATTTTTATTATTCAGCAGGAAAATATAGAGATCTCTTATAATAAAGTCGACCCAGCCAAAATGCCAAGGAAAACCTCAGCGAATCAACTCCTCAATAGATGTACAACCCTTCTGCAAATCCCCTGAACCAAATCGTGCCAGAAGACACCCCTGCGTGAGCCTCTGCGTAATCGTACGGCTGCCTGCGTGGGTACTGCATCACCTAGTATAGCGGCTCTCAGATCTGTAGGAAGTAACCTCTGAAATGCTGAAGATGTGTGCCAATCTCATTGAAGAGTCCTCCTCTGTCTCCTGACAAACTCTCTATGCAAACCCTTAAGCAATTCTCCTTTTTCTCTCTTCAGAAAATCGCCTGTCTCTTGTGCATAATGCACCCCTCACCAAGTGAACAAGTGAGAAACCCTATCTCCAAAAGGATGGAGGGCCAAGAGTGATCCTCACACACCTTATGAGATCAATGGTCAAGATTAAAAGACCACAACTTAAATTTTTTCTCACTTTAACTTTATGAAAAGGTGCTCTTTAAGTCAACATTAAAATATAACCCATTTAATGTACTTTTTCCTAAGTACAACTTAAAGAATAAGATTAACCCATCAACTTGGCTAAATTTCATTGTCCTCCTCCATGCTAGGACGCCACGCATGGTGAAGACCTTCCTTGCTATCCAATCTCAACATTGGATAGATCAACCCACTCCTGGGCTACATACATGCACTTGCGAGATAGACACTCTTGGAACCTAGAAACTCTGAAGCACCAGAAATCCTACACCAACAAGGAGAGCATATCCACCTAAGGTTGAAAAACAAAGAATTGTACTACATGACAAACTTATTGGATCCAAGCAATGCGATACCAAAGGACTTATTGCTGAATTAGTTGGGTCCTTAAAGGACCTCTCCCAACCCACTCGCTCTGTCGCCTCCACATTGTAAGTGCATTGTTTTAGTGCATGATTTAGAAGCTGTGCATGATTTAGAAGCTGGACAATTCAACATTCTATTGGACAGGCAGACTTGGATGAATTAAGGTACAGTCGAAGGAGTAGAGGAGTCTTATAATGCATTCTGCTTACCTTGTAGTTGAAGGACCTGTTGTCTTTTTCGTATTCGTTTCACCATGAAAATAAGCATCAGTGTCTTGTAGTGTTTGATCCTGTAAGTTAGAACCTATTACATAAACCAAGGCTGAATATTATCTATGCAGGGTAAGATGTGTTATAATACTTAAGATTTCACTCTAATTGTCCTCGTTAATCTAGAGACTAGAAATTATTTTCAGTCAAGCTCTGGACGTCCATGTATTCTTTGCACATGACATAACTACACGGGGATTAAATTGTGAACATTAAGCTTGCATATGGAAACTTTGAATCATTTTGAAAATCAGTTTGCATCATGGGCCAGGGCACCCTGTGACAATTTTGATATGCAGAAACTCCTGAGCAGCAGGGGGCTTCAAAATTTTTAATTGAACCTTGTGAGCCTCATTAGGGAAAGCCAACTGCATATTCAAATCACCTCTATTTAGATTCACAAGTAGCAGGTTTATGCAAAATAATGATATTACTTTATGTTATTAGCTTCATGTGGATCTTGTTATTCAGAATCTTTGGTTGTTCATATTCCATGAATTATATTAAATATTTATTACTCGATGACATGCTATTAAGATTTTTGTCCATGGTTTATTACGATGAATTCATTATAATTTTTTTATCTGGAAGTTGTTGGACATATGTTTATTCATTGTAAAATCTAAAGCTACAAAGTTTCTTGATCGCACAAGGGTTACTGTCCAACAGTCTGTAGTTGATGGTCCTTACTGTTTGTATTTTGTGGCTTCCCTGTATGTTGAAATTTATATATGATTCTGTTATTGTGTTGGCTATTTTACTTATGTATATGAGAACTATGTGAGACTACTCAAATTGAAAATATCCATGACAAATGAATTCTTTTATCTTGGAAGGTGATTGTAATTTCCATTGCAATTATTGTATGTAATTGTAGGGTAAATTATAGACTCATATCTGATGTAGTAGATTTGTTTTCTTTTTGTACTTTCAGGGCAGAATATTCGTAAACTTGTCAAGGATGGGTTTGTTATTAGAAAGCCAATGAAAATTCATTCTCGTGCTCGAGCTCGTCGAGCATTGGAAGCAAAGAGGAAAGGGCGCCACTCTGGATATGGTATGTATCATCTGATGACAATTGTTTAGTAGTTGCCAGCGGATACGCTTACACAGGATAAAAAGATCACAGTTTTATTGTTTTTAATTCTTACCTGTAGTCTGTTTCTGTTCTGATCTGGGATGGAATTTTTTATTAATTTTTGAGTGGTCTCAAACTGCTGCACTACTTTTTTTTGTATATAGGTAAGAGAAAAGGTACACGAGAGGCAAGATTGCCTACTAAGATTTTGTGGATGCGGCGGATGCGAGTTTTACGCCGACTGTTACGTAAGTACAGAGAGTCGAAGAAAATTGACAAGCATATGTACCATGACATGTACATGAAAGTCAAGGGTAATGTCTTCAAGAACAAGCGTGTCTTAATGGAAAGTATTCACAAGTCAAAGGCAGAAAAGGCCAGAGAAAAGACTCTGTCAGACCAGTTTGAAGCAAAACGTGCCAAGAACAAGGCATCACGGGAAAGGAAGATTGCCAGGAGGGAAGAACGGTTGGCTCAGGTATATTTTTCTCTATGGGGAGAATAATTTTTTGTTCATCTTCTTGTCAGTAATTGGTCTTAATTGATTATGAAATGTGAAATCGTAAATGTCTGTTTCTTCTCGTCAAAACTTGATGAGAATATTAAATGAGATTATAAGAATTTGTTTTATTTGTATTTTATTTCTTTTAATCTTTGATATGTATGGGGTCTTTAAAACAGGGTCCGACTGAGACAACACCGGCACCTACACAAACAGCTCCAGAGTAATTATCTAGACCAAATTTTGAAATTTTATTTGTTTAGATTGTAATTTTCTGGAACAGATTTTTAAATTTTAGTTCTATAATACATACCATATACCTCACCTTTTTAATCTTTGTGAAAGAACTAGCTAATTCATTCTCTGATCTTTCAGGGTATCAAAGAAGTCAAAGAAGTGAGGGGCAGAATTCTTCTTAGTCACAAGGATATGATATTTTTGTGGGGCTTTTATGGTCACCTCCCAAAGCATTCATAGGGAGTCGATTGAAGTTTTCTGTTTAAACTAGCAAGAAGTAAGATTCTGCGGCAGTCTCTTTACATTCAGAATTGAGAGTGGTGCATCATCTCATCTCTAAAAGATGACTCCATAGGAGTGATTATATATAGCTTTATATTTTATTGATTGAATACGTGTTTTGGGTAATAACCATTAATGGGATGGATTGAGTTCCTGTTTATCTTGTATTTCTGGCGATGAGCCTTTTTTGTTAAAAATATCCAGTTTTTTTAGCTGTGTGCTACCATTGGATTCAGGTAGGTTTAGAACTAGATCAGTGAATGTATTTAACACTTGGAAAATCATAGTTAATGTTACAATTATTATGTGAAGCTTTTCAAGCTTTATCTGTAAGTTGATAACTGCGAATGCTAAAAATGACTGGCACAACGCAGCTTCATTGTACCTGTCTTGCAGCTGAAGCTAGTGCTTTTTTATACGTTTCAATTACTAATACACGTCCTACATCATATCTAAAATAACAGCATTTTTTTGAAAACAAAATACACCTGCCTTGGCAGGTGAATCTAATGCCGTTTTACACAGGCTATTTTTTTTCAGAAGTAATTCTGTTGTATTTTAGATATTATGTAGGATGTGTATCGGTAATTGAAAACTGCACAAAGCCATGCTTCTATGCATTGCTTATATCTTAACGCCTGCTGTTGGTTTAGAAGCAACGCTGATCATGCATGTATAAGCCTAGAAATAGAAATAGGGGACTCGAGATTATATGCATTATCAGCTGTGAAGCGAGTGAACAATGCATATACCAGCAAAGAAAACATCAAAAGAAAAGTTAATTCTGAATTTAAAAGAGTACATAATATGCATAGAAATGTTCTCATATAATTAGTATAGCATCCAATGTGCATAGAAATATTCTCATGTCAACCTTTTCTCATTCTTTTCAGAGTTCATTCTTTGGAATTCAGTCGTCTACATTTAAATAACTAGTATTGAAAAGTTTAGAAATTTCAGTTTTTATTGTACATTGAAAATGGTTATACCTCACTCTTTTTAGAGATATCATAGGAATGCATTGGGATTGGTTTTTGTTGATGCATCGGCGAAAATCGTGTGGGGATTGGTGAAATTTTTGGTTCTTTAGAATTTTCCTAGGAATGCATCGGGACTGTTTTTGGTTTCAATGCATCTGGGGCATCGACGAAACTTGTGATCTTTTGCATATTGAAAATTGTTTGTGTGGGTTTGGGGAAACTTGGGAGTCTTTTTAGAAATTTCATAGGAATGCATTGTGACTGGTTTTGGTTGTGATGCATCCTGGGAGTTGGCTAGACTTGTGATCTCCAGAATATGTTCCGGAATTTGGTGCCTTATTTTGATTTTCCATATTTCAGCGATAATCTGGTGCCCTATAAAGATAAATATGTTGGAAGAGTTTTTGTAATTTAATTTCTTATATGGTGTTATGAAACTTCAAAATTTGGCTCCCATAGTGCGTTTACGAGTTTTGATACACCTTATCTAACTTGTCAATAGTATTATTTATTGCCCGATTTAGTTGCCCATATAACATGCAGAGATTGGAAATATACAGTATTTGGAAAGCTTATGACATATTGCTCAAGAAGCAGAGCAATATGTCACTGGGAAAACAAAACCGATGGTCAAGAAGCAGAACGATATTTGAGAAGTGGGTTCTCTTGTTTATTTTTTGTTGCAACACATGGAAAACGAAATCGATAATCATATACTATACATGTGTGCAGAGAAATGAATATAGGGAGGTAGGTAGTGGAGTGAAGGTTTATATTTGTATTTTCAGCTCTTTGGTAATGGGGTGAAGGTGGCATTTGTGTTAAAGGCGAAGGGTGGGTGGTGCGGGTGAAGGTTTATAGGATGCGTATTTTTTGCTGAGTAAGATGATGCTGTAATGAAATGTGCAAACAGAAATGTATATAGGAAGGTAAGGTAGTGTGGTGAATGTGTGTCTGTATCTTTGTGACTTGGTTGTGGAGATAACAGTGACATTTCTGTTGAAAGGGGATGTTTTCTCTTTTGTTGAGTAAAATGATGCTATATTGAAATGTGCATATATAAATGCATAGGAAGCTTTGTATCTTCAGTATCTTGGGAGTTAGGTGAAGATGGCATTTGTGTTGAAGATAGATGGTGGGTTGTGGGGTGTGAAGTGTACTTTTTTAAAGGTTTTATTTTTAACCATGCACCTTGAAAATAACGAGTATGCATTTGTGCAAAATACCCAGGGTAACTTTATTAAAATATTCACCTTTCTCTCATTTTGCAATTTTAATACATGGAAACAAGACGTTATACCACATTTAACCAATCCATTTAAATTTCTACCGTGGAAGTCATCCAGCCATGTTGGCTTTCAAAAAGGAAATCTCAATGCAATTCTTTCTTATATACCCCTTTAAATTTCTATTGAAGTCATCCGTCCATGTAGATGTGATTCTTTTCTATATATTCCTTTAAACGTAGAAGTCATATACATCCATGTTGGCTTTTTAGGAAATCTCAATTCTTATTCTTACGACAAAGTTATATTGCCTTCTCAGTGTTATGGATCTCTTGATTTGGGATCTTCTTATTCTTTGTCTTGGTGTAAAAAGCTTAGATTGGGTTAGGAGTTATGCTCGTTGTCAATTATAATGGCTTGTCCCATTGCATGGCTTTTTAGACATGTCAGGCCTATTTTTAATTACAGTGGACACTTTTCATCTCGATTTGACTTGGCAGTGGTCAATTTTTAATTACAGTGGACACTTTTCATCTTGATTTGACTCGGCAGTGGTCTGGGTGTAAAGCTTAGCATTGGATTGTATGGAATGTGTTAGGAGTTTAGTCCTTTGTTAATTATAATGACATTATGGCTTTACCTTCATTCCGCTCATTCCTTGGCCATTTTCAAGTGTGCTATGCATATGTTTAATTATGGTCGAAGGTATTGTTTCCCATACAGTTTCTTGTCGGATGTATTTTACACGGGGTTTAACCATTATGCCATTTTTTTGGTACATTTTTAATCAAACATAAATCCATTGTTGCATGTGACGATTAGTTTTCTTGAGTTGGATTGAATAATTAAATTTTCAATTAATTTGACTCGTTATGTGGAAGTCACAACTTATTACTTCCGAAAGTATTTGATTTCTTTTTTAGTATCATAGCAAATACAATTGAAAGTATTTGATTTCTTGTTTTAATCATAAGGGACACATGTTTATCATTCCAAGGATGGACATGACTGAAATGTCTTTACAAATGCAATTTTGATATACAGCTTGTTTTTTGCAAGGGACATATATGTTTATTATCGTAGGGTTGGGTATTGATATATTATAGTAGGGATGAGTATTGATTGAAATGTCTTGTTGGATATGTTTTTCTAGTTGATTATAATTTGCCTGATTATGTTATAAAATGTCAATAGGTCCACGAGGGAAAAATATGTCGCAAACAAGATTTGAATTTGGATATGGAGGATAACTACTTCTCATCTTAAGTACCTAAGCTAAACCCAATTGATGATATACAATTTAATATTTAATGGACATTGACATTCTTCCATGGGCTTTCATAACTTTATTTGAATAGTAGAAGCCTTATTTTTGTTCTCATGTATCTTGGTATCTTTGACAAGAACTGAACTATAATACAAAATGGAATAAAGCTAGGCATGTTCTTAGATGTTAGAGCCTCGAAATCAGCAGAAAAAATAATGAAGCTAGGCATGTTTAGAGCCTCGAAATCAGCAGAAAAAATAATGAAGCTAGGCATGTTTAGAGCCTTGAAATTATAGTGTGTTTTATATGACATTGCCCTTTTATTTCAATTTGTTGCAGAAGTTTTACCATTTAAGCATAGGGTGTTGTACATTGAGGAATAGTGTTAAACTCATTTGAAGAACCAATAGGTTGGGAAGTTGTTTGAATTGATTAGATACTTCTACATTATTGATAAGTATTTTAAGCTCATTTTGAAACTTTTGCCTATATACATTGATTGGGCATTTAGTAGACCCATTAATTAGGATGCACTTTTTTTATGATGATATCTATGACGTTGCCATAGTACCAACATAATTTGGTGGTAGTGAGAAGTATAATTGTGTGTGCTTGGTGGTGGTTATGGTCAAAGATTTGGTAGCGATGAGAAAATGGTTTTTGTAAGATCTCTTGGAGAGAACCATTACTTGAGGTTAATTAGGGGATGATTCTTTGTGATTTTTTTCCTTCTAAACTTAATAGATCGCATTACTATGTTAGTTATTGAAATTTAAATTACTTGTATCATGTTGTATGGTATTAGGTGGTTTTTAATGTTCTAGGGTGTTTTTTGTTTTAAAAGTGAAGACTTATTCTTAGGATAGTAACCCCTAAATTTTTTTGTCATGAATTTTTGATTGTAGTAGTTATTTGTCATGGATTTTTTTTCTTAATTTTTATTTATTTTTTATTTAAAATGAAGAAAGTACTTGTATTTATTATAAAAACAGTATTCATATACAACAATACTCATATACAACAATTAGCTAGGGAAAATTGTCTAAAATTGTTTTACCATTTTTCACAACCTCTTCAGATTGGTCTAACCTTATAGGAGGTACTACCAAAAAAAGATCCAGAGTATCATTTGCTTAACTAAAAAATAACACTTTACTTTGTGCGTGGGATATATGCCTTTCCCACGTGTCATTTTGAGTGGTTGCTTATCTATAACAACTTCACCTCAAATTTATATTCTCAAAATAAAATTCTAATTATGGGTAGAGAAACACCCTCTATGGAATGCTCTATGAGTATTGTGCCTAGAGTTACTTGGACGACTTTTGCTAGATGATTCGCTTAGTGTGAAATTGTTTGTATAAATGTGTAAAGGAAATATGTTGAAATTTGCAGTTTTTTTTTGTCTTACCTTTTGAATGCAAGCATGGTGCAAAATGATGTGGGTTCCTTTACCTAATATCATGATTTTAGTGTCTTCAAACACTGCTAGTGCTTTGATATCTACTGCTACCAATTCGACCTTCTTGTTTGTTTCTTTTCCAATGCCAAGCTTGAAGGATAATTTTCCTCGGTAATTTGAGCCAACCTCCAGCCCCACCAATAACTGGATTTTCTTGGGATGACTCGTTAAAATACCCTTTGGTTAAAGTGGGATCAAATACTTGAGGTACTAGGATACAAGGAGGTTTGGGAGTCTTCTATGGAAGCGAGGAGTTTCTGCTTGCCTTCAATTTATAGAAAATCCTATAGATGTTTGGATCCTGGCTTTGAAAAATTATTTCATTTCTTGCAAGCCATAGAGATCATAGTATCTCAAATACCAGTCCTATATCCTATGTTACAACCACTATTCCAAAGACCCCCGTATGTTGTCATTTTGTTCAATGAATAATTTGTTTGCATAATCTTTGAGCTACTGTTCGTAGCTCCATAGCAAAATGGTAATGGATTAGTGGATGAGATATTATTTATTCTTGTTTCCCATAGATTGGGCACATGCTTGGGCCATTCCACCCATGTATCCTTAACATATCGCAAGTTGGGATTGCACCTTTTATCATCCAGCCATGCATGCATTACAATGTCGGGTCAATGATTTCTACATTTTTGTCCATTTCCATGGTTTGGGAACTAGATGAATTGTTGGGTGTTGGATTTTGCACCCTGTCGTCTTCCGGTGGAAGGATTTACTCCCCATAGCAATGAGTCTTCCTCCTCTTGTAGCAAAACCCTTGCTTTAGTCAAGCTACCAATGTACTATGTCTATAGTTTCCCTTCATAACCTTAAAGCCCTATGCCCTATGCATTGTGGAGTATTCCCAGGATCGACTGCCACTTGATGCAATGTAAGGATGTTTCAGTCTTCGAGTGCATACACCGGATTGTATTGGCATTTTGTAACTTGGATCTTGCCCCGCCCAATAGTCCGTTCCCAATGACAATGCCTTCATCTTGGTGGGACCATAGATGTTGAGAAGATATATTTCCTGTTTAAATCTTCAGAAAATAGGGTGACATGTAAACAATGTGCAAACTTTGCACTACTTACAAGGTGGAAGGTATTCTTCCAAGGTCTGACAACTCTTTAGAGTATAATTGAGCTTACACATTCAAAGGATCAATCTATGAACACTTTTCGTAGGGTTGTCTTGCATATAGTCTTTGATATCATGGTTTCGTGAATGAAAAAGAGGTATGGCTTATGTATAAAGAGTAACCTCTGCAAAGATCTTATTTTTTAGGATGATCCCAAGCCTTTGTGATTTATGGAGAGATTTTTTATTACTTATCCACCTTGGGGGCTTCCAGTGTTCTAAGTGCCTTGAGGATAGTTTGTTGTCATCCTCATTGAACCTCAATGTTTGCCTGGGAGATAGCCTTGGTTGTATTAGAAATTTGCCCTGCTTTCCATTTTTCCTAGCCTAAGAAAGGAATAGTTCTAGCCCACTTGATAGGTTTTGAGAGTGAGTGGGGCAAGCTGTTTTGCTTTAGAGTGGGTGCAATATATATGAGTTGTTTGGCCCAATTTTGAAAGGGATGAAGTGGCCTACTGATGAGGGTTGGTGAGAATTTGAAAGAGGGGAGGGGGGTCAAGAGGGTTGGGCCCCTAATAAAAATATGGGGGCTTCCATAGCTGTCATCTCCTTAAGCTTTTTTAGTACCTGAGAGATCTTCCAAATATGTGGCACTAAATAATTTGGAAGAGGAAGGGGAGTGGGGTTGGAAGGATCAAGATGGAAGGGGGATTTACTCAAGTTTGTCCCTTTTGAAGTTTTCCTAACAAAATGGAGAGGTAAGTTTTGCTTACTTGATAACCTTTCTTCCTCTCCATGTTCCTCCAAGTGCTTTCCATCAATTATACAAGTTGCATATGGAAATTGGCGATGGCTAGTTTCTTTGCAATATTGATATTTGAAATCCAATCTCTGTCAGTGTGAGGTGCTTTCCATATTTTATGCTTATTCCTTCAGGGAGACTTTCGTTCAAATCCATTTCCATACAGATTTTGGAAACGAGGTTGACCATTTCTGTGCATGCTTATATATCTTGATAAATTTTCTAATATGGTTGCTTATCCGCTGCAATATGCCTGGCATCCAATATTACAATGGGAGATTTGGTAGCTTGGTCCATATCAATATTTTTGTAATCCTCTCGGTTGGGTCCAAATTTGGGGTCCATTCATGAATGTATAAGTAGTCCTCGTTATGACAGTGGGGGTTGTTGGCCTTGATTCTGTCCCAGTCTACTTGATCCTTGAATAGAAAAGTCACAAAACCCCTAGAGCCCATATGGTTTTTTGGAGCATAACCTAGAGTTTTGGCCCATTTTTCGGCCACCCATTCTTTCAATGCTTTTTCTAAGAGCTTGCCCCCCCCATTGATATTTCTGATGAAATTTCCATTTGAGTATTTCAATATGACATTCTTTACTTCTTCCTTAAGAATTTTGATGTTTATCTCTCCATATGTGGGTCATATACATTGCACCTTTTTTTTCTTCTTCCGTTTTGTCACCTTGGATATAACCTCTGGAGGGGGTATCGATGGTGTATCCCAGTTTTGATAATGAATGGACCAGGTCCATTGGGAGGAAGTCCAAAAATAAATTATTTAGTGGTGTTGTGGCAAACAATAATCCCCAATTTTTCTTTTTTAATGATAGAAAATTAGGGGTCCTTTTAATTTTAATGAGAAATTCTCTTATCTTTGTTTGAGATTCTTTGACTTGATTGGTTTGCATATAACTATGTAAATATTTTGCCATGGATTGGATTGGTTTCTACTAGACATTATTATACTACAACATCTTGATTAATTATTGAAAGTAGTTTTAATGTGAATTCCTCATATTCACCTTGATTCGAAACATGATTATGATGAATATTTTTATATCATTCAATAATTAACATATGGTTCTACAATATGGCTTGACTACATGGAGTCTAGTCTCGTTCTTAATTGCAATTATTATCAAGATTTTTAAGCTTAGGTGTTTGAGTTTTATTTTGAGTAAAATGGACTCTTTATATTTCATATACCTGATGTTCATTCTTTCTCTTAGACATATAAACATCTTAGTTATATCGTCTAAGGCTTATATTAAAGATTAAATTTTCATTATGAGTCAATGTTATGATTTCAATTGGTTGATTAAAATTTGTTGACAATTGACTGATTATTAAATTGCAAATATCCTCAATCCCAAAAAATAAATCTCCATTCCAAAAAATAATGTCCAGTTTGGTATGCAGTTATGCTTATTTAGAAGGTGTGATATCAATTTGATTTGATTCTATTAATTGATTTTGCTTAACTAAGAGTTGACGATTTTAAATAAATATTAGTTATTAATTTAATTTGTTATTGTTACAAGTCCATTATAGAGATGCAACTGAACTTCAGTGTCCAAATATGCCAAAATAATCCATTCAGTTGGAATTCTTCATCTCCACAAGGCGAAATACTTGGGCAATGAAAAGTCGATAATTCCTATTAGTTCACAGGAGACGAACTTCTAGCTTGAATTCCGAGAAACAAAAAGTGAATAGTTTGAGAGAAATATTATCTGATAGAAATGAAATTTCCCAGATTTGATGTTTCGGCCAGTTCACGGGTGACGAACTTCCAGCTTCAATTCCGAGCAAACAATGATGAATCTCACAAAACAAAAGAAAAACCACTTGCAGAATAGGCCGATTTACATCTTGTAAGAGCCGTTTTCTCAGAAAATGAATCGTTTGAGAGATATGCCCAATGTTTCAAAGAGCATTTTTTTTCAGAAATCATGTAACGACCAATTTCTAATTTATCATTTTGTTTTGAGCGACCCAGGGATTTGGGAGATTCATGTTTAGCATAGAATTAATGAAAATTCAATCCGTTTATGAAGTTTCAGCCTATAAATTAGATCAGATCTGAGTTGAAGAGGGTGGAGGAATTTCCAAAATTCTGCAGGAATGAGAATTCATTGCACTATTGTAAGGGATAACTTGTTTTTGTAGAAGATTGGTTATCTTTTTAGACCAGATCACAAAGATCTTTACTCTGTAATCATTTTGGGTACTGCTATTCAATTTTGTGTATGGAATAAAAATATGTTCTCGACTATCTTTTTTTTATGGGTGTGATTATTTGTTCAAGTACTATTGCTAGAATAAGATAAATCATGCTTATTTAAAATCATTAACAAGCTGTCTTGCCGGGTTGAATAGGGGAAAATTTGAGGCTGAATGGTTGAATATTATGTTTGAGCAGGGTTTTTGGCACTTGATGTTAGCTATCTAATAGTTTTGTGTTGTATTGGCCTTGTTATAACTCATGTTATGCCATAGAACTTTTTCTGTAGCCTAACATGAATCCTTTGGCTCATATTTTTAACAATGAATTTATATTGCATTCGAAGAGACATTTAAATCATTAACCGATAGCCATTTTTTAGTCTAATGCAATACTTGGATGCCTACTTGGACTATTCCTGTAGCTTGACATGACTTATTAGTTTGAATGCAATTTTCATTTGGATTTAGATATATGTATAATAGAGATCGAACAACTATTTATACATATCTGCTTGACTAGCGACAGATCTAAGAACTATTTCTCTGATATGTTAGCACCATTTTTATTCTAAGTTCAAGCTGGTAACGATTAGTTTGAATTTGTCAATTAGCCTTTGGATATGAGTATGCATATATGTGGTTTCTTATTAACTATTTAATTGGTTCATCACTGATATGCATTTACTTTAATAGTTGCCTTTCTATGTGATCTGTTTTCTTAGTTAGACAACTTTCTTATCTCATGTTCAATATCTTTTAATTCTCCATATTGAGTGTGAGTATGCATATCTAATCTTTCCTTAGTTACTATTTACTGAGTTAAGATTGATGTGTATTTGTTTTAATCATTATTAGGTTATATGAACTACTTCTATAGCTTAATAACTCATTTTTATCTCATGCTCAAGTTCATATGATTCTCTTGCTCCTACTGGGATAAAAAAACTACATCTTTGTCCTAGTAAGGATAGTTCAACTTTAGGATAGAGTTAGATTAGTTCTTTCTTTTTCTACATGCTAGATTAGAAGAGCTTTAATGTAAGTCTCCATTCGTTGGAATAAACTTTTAAATGAGTAATTGGACCCATTATACCTAGTTGAAATTACCACACCAAATAGATTTAAGTGTGTAATTGGGATCCTGACCAGGTGATCTCCCTAATGTTGAATATGGACAATTTTGGTGTTAGGAGGGCCACATATATATTATCTGTATAGTCTTATTTTAAAGTTTTTTAACTAATCATGACTCATGTATACATTCCTACTTTGGGTCATGCTTTTAGTTCATGCATGCCTACCAGGTACATACCCCAAAAACAACTTGAATCCTTGTCTAATTTGAAATTTGGCAGTGAGAGTCAAATTTCCGTTTTGATCATATTTGTCAATTTATGGTTAAATGTAAATCTTTTAATATCACTCATGATAATGCCATTTGCAGGTTATTTACTCTCACATTCCAAGGGAGGTTTCAGAAATGGTACATAGTGTTACTAGCTAAGTTTGTACATTCTTGGGACCATTTCATGGAGGTTTTTCTGTCAGCCCATCAAAATTATAATTATGAAGAATTGTGTTTAGAAATTGAAAATATTTCTATGCATGCAAACGAATCTCTTGATGAATTTTATGCTGGATTCATGCCACTTTGTATTAGATTTCATCTCGAGGATTTGCCTTCAACAGAAGATCTGATTAAATGTTTTACTTCTCTTGTTCTTCCTGCCAATGAGCGTAGAAAATTAAATAAAGATGAACAAGATATGTCATATTCATTATTTAATTTTGATTCCACGTCTAATTTTATTGAACCCACGAATGAATTTGAAATTGTATCATTGTCACATACTTTAGGAGTTTCTTCCACACATTTTCAGATTACAACAAATGATTATACAAATTCAAATTTGGAATCTAAAAATATAGTTAAAACATCTCCTATTGGTTGTGGTCTTCACAAAGGAGGATCTATAGAAATCACTCAAACTCAACAGTTAATTAATGAATAGATTGATCTGTCTTCTTCAGAGGTAAATTCAGAACTAGTTTTTGTTTCCTCAATAGAAAGTTTATCATTAAATCATAATTATGATCTTATCAACGATGATGAAAATCTTCTGAAAGCATCTAATTCATTGTACTCTGGTAATCAATACTTTTTGTATCTAGATCTGTTTTCCAATTCATTTAGTATTGGTTCTATCAACCTTTTTATTGAATCCTTTCCATCAACTAGTTCAAAAAAATAATCTTTTATTGATGATGATCTTTTGCCTATCAATGTTAATTCTTATCCTCTCTCTTATCATTTTGATGATGTTGTTAATTCAAATTCGCCATGTGATGTGCAAGAGAGATATTTTTTGGATCAATAGATTCACATGCTTTCCCTTGATTGTCTAAGCACAAATATTTTTGCGTATAATCTTATGTGTTTAATTTCTATTCTCAGAGCTCGTTTCAAGTTTCCAACAACACTCATTTCAATATTCAATTGGAAGCTTGCTTTGATAAAATTATGTTGGAACTCTTCTATAGTGGCAATTTCATTGTAAATGATCATGGGTCCACTAGTTGCCTTACAAATTTGAGGTTTGATGATTATGTACATATGACAATTACTTTGGAGAATTTCACTTCTTCTTTCCCCTTTTATATTTCTCAATATTCTCCATGGGAAGAAGTTAGTTCTTTTAATTTTTTGGGGACTAAAACAAATTCTCTTAATCTCATCAAGTCCTCTAAGTTAAATCATAATCATATTCTTCATGGTATATTGACAAATTCTCTCAGTTGTACATATCAAGATAGAATTGACTTATGGTTAGAAGAATATTATATTAGTAAGTTTCCTGTAAATAATTTTTCTTTTATTGTGTTTATTAGGAATCAATGTACATAATAGATTAAAGTTTTCATTTTATAATTTAGTAATAATTCAACTGGTACTACTAATCCCTACTGTACATATGACTATAGGATTAAAGCAATTGGAATGGCTCCACTGAAAATATGACTACACTTAGCCACAATCGTTCTTGTAGAGTAGAGTAGATTAGGAATAGAAATATATCTAGTTCTTAGTTTATTTTCTTTCTTTTGCTTAGCTACAATAATGTAGGTCTCTAGTGACTTCATTAGTTTTAGTAAAATTTATTCCTCTTCATTTGAATAAAGCAATTGTGAAGATTTCAAGATAAAATTGCGCTATTACCAAGGTAATCACTTTACTTTTTATCTTGTTCCTTTTTTATCATCTTGCTTTTCATTAAAGTTTGTTTTAAGTTTTACTCTTAAAACTCATCATTAAAGCTTATTCATTTTTGCAAGAAGCAAGACTTGATAATAGGACAATACTTTGGTAAAATACTCATGAATGATTTTTTAATCTTAATTGCACTTTAGTTAATTTTTTTATTTATAAAAGTCTAATTCATTACAAACCATGCAATTAATCATGATCTCAATTTAATAAAAACACATATATCAACTTTATGATGAGATTTCCTCTTCTTATTGTCTTGCTTATGACTTCTTAGGTTACCTCTTATTTTGGGTTTGTATTTTTCTTTTTAGGTAGTATGCAAATTTTGATTAGTAGTTTGATTTTATGTACTTATAGTATATATTTGTTTTTTCTCACCATTATATAGTCTTACGTTTGCACTCTTGTTCAATTGTTTGTTTTGCTTGTTTTTGTTTTTTTGTTTGTTACTAACAATGAAATACATGTTGTGTACTTTATATATCTCTTGTTTATGTATCTTTAATGAAATATAATCATTATTATTGGATTGCATGAAGATATAAAATTTATCATTAATATTATATTACCATGATAACAGTTCCCCTTATGATTAAATTCATATTTTCTAAGAAAATTTACATAGGAAAGTATTTTGAAACCTTGTCTTTTAAGAGCTAGTTTCCCTTATACATAAATGAAATCAATCATAATGGGAATAACAAATCACAAGATGAAATGATTAGTTTACCCCATGAGGTGAAATATATCAAAATAACTTTCATATCATCCCCCTTCCTATTCGCCATTGCAAATTGCAATCTTAAACATTTTTATCAAAAGACGATTAATAAATTAAATACATAGGAAGTTGAAAGCACCAAAAGGTGTGGGAAGCGTATACAAACCCGTCGGGGCTATGGACACTCGCTGACAACGGGGCAATGTATACATGATATCAAGGAAACTTTGTCGGGGCTATGGACGCCCACTGACAATGAAGCGATGCCAGGTAAAATAAAGATGAGTTGAACTGATTGCATCTATTCATGGTAAGTAAACTTTGCTCACTAGACAAATCAAAATCTTATCCTCCCATTTAAAAAATTAAAATTAATTTTATTCCTTTCCCTCTGCAAAGAGCTGTGAATATAAGTATGAGTACGACTATATTTTTTCTTATATTTTAAATTTGTCATAAGGAAGTTATCATTGATGTTGCAAAATTGATAGATTTTCTTATTCCTATGATCTAACTTTCTTTCTCTTATATTTGCACGAGCAGAGATAACTGGTTCTTCCAGCATGTCGCCAATTGTTGTGGAAAACAACAACCCCCATATTTTCTTTTTTGAATGATAGAAAATTAGGGGTCCTTTCGATTTTAACAAAATGTTTTCTCTTATCTTTGTTTGAGATTCTTTGACTTGATTGGTTTGCATATAACTATGTAAATATTTTTCCATTTACGTGATTGGATTGGTTTCCACTAGACATTATTATACTACAACAACTTGATTACTTATTGAAAGTAGTTTTAATGTGAATTCCTCACATTCAGTTTGATTCGAAACATGATTATGATAAATATTTTTATATCATTCCATAATTAACATATGATTCTAAAATATGATTTGGCCACATGGAATCTAGTCTTGTTCTTAATCACAATTATTATCAAGATTTTTAAGCTTAGGTGTTTGAATTTTATTTTGAGTAAAATGGACTCTCCATATTTCATATACCTCATGCTCATTCTTTCTCTTAGAAATATAAACATCGTAGTTATATCGTCTAAGGCTTATATTAAAGATTAGATTTTCATTATGATTCAATGTTATGATTTCAATTGGTTGATTAAAATTTGCCGACAATTGAGTGATTATTAAATCTTATGGAGTTAATTTCCTCAAATTTTCAAATATCCTCAATTCCAAAAAATAATGTCTAGTTTGGTATGCAATTATGCTTATTTAGAAGGTGTGATATCAATTTGATTTGATTCTATTAATTGCTTTTGCTTAACTAAGAGTTGATGATTCTGTAACTACTTTTTTAATAAATATTAGTTATTAATTTAATTTGTTTTTGTTACAAGTGTCCAAAATAATCCATTCAGTTGGAATTTTTCATCTCCACAGGGCGAAATACTTAGGCAAGGAAAAGTTGAGAATTCCCATTAGTTTACAGGAGGCAAAATTCCACCTTCAATTCCGAGAAAATGACATGGAATCTCGCAAAACAACAAAAAACCCACTTGCAAAGCATGCCGATTTACTTCTTCATGGGGTCGTTTTCTCATAAAGTGAACAGTTTGAGAGATATTCCCAATGTTTCAAAGAGCATTTTTTTTTCCAGAAATCATGTAACGACTAGTTTCTAATTTAGCATTTTGTTTTGAATGACCCAGGGATTTGGGAGATTCATGTTTAGCATAGAATTAATGAAAATTCAATCATTTTTTGAAGTTTTAGCCTACAAATTAGATCAGATCTGAGTTGAAGAGGGTGGAGGAATTTCCAAAATTCTGCAGGAATGAGAACTCATTGCACTGTTGTAAGGGATAACTTGTATTTGTAGAAGATTGTTTGTCTTTTTAGACCAGCTCAAAAATATCTTTACTCTGTAATCATTTTGGGCACCGCTGTTCAATTTTGTGTATGAAATAAAGATATCATTCAGTTCTTGATTATCTTCTTTTTTTATGGGTGTGATTATTTGTTCAAGTACTATTGCTAGAATAAGATAAATCATGCTTATTTAAAATCACTAACAAGCTGTCTTGCAGGGTTGAACATGGGAAGATTTGAGGTTGAATGGACGAGTATTATGTTTGAGAAGGATTTTTCCTTGTTATAACTCATGTTATGTCATAGAATAGTTTCTGTAGCCTAACATGAATCCTTTGGCTCATATTTTTAACATGAATTTATATTGCATTCGAAAAGACATTTAAATGATTAACTAATAGCTATCTATTAGTCTAATGCAATACTTGTCTTGTATTATTCTTGTAATCGTACTTGGACTATTCCTATAGCTTGACACAACTTATTAGTTTAAATGCAATTTTCATATGAATTTAGATATATGTATAATATAGATATGATAACTATTTATACATATCTGCTTGACTAGCGGCAGATCGAAGAACTATTTCTCTAATCTGTTAGCTCCATTTTATTCCAAGTTCAAGCTGGTCATGATTAGTCTGAATTTGTCAATTAGCCTTTGGATATGAGTATGTGTATATGTGGTTTCTTATTAACTATTTAATAGGTTCATCACTGGTATGCACTTGTTTTAATCGTCGTCTTTCTACATGAATTGTTTCCTTAGCTAGACAACTTTCTTATCTCATGTTCATATCTTTTAATCCTCCATATTGAGTGTGAGTACACATATCTAATCTTTCCTTAGTAACTATTTACAGAGTTAATATTGACGTGTATTTGTTTTAATTATTATTAGGTTATATGAACTACTTATATAGCTTAATAACTCACTTTTATCTCATGCTAAGGTTTATATGATTCTCTTGCTCCTACTAGGATAAAATAACTACTTTTTTGTCCCAGTAATATTAGTTTAGCTTTAGGATAGAGTTGGATTAGTTCTTTCTTTTTCTACATGCTAGATTAGAAGAGCTTTAATGCAAGTCTCCATTCGCTAGAGCAAACCTTTAAACGAGTAACTGGATCTATTATACCCAGTCGAAATCACCACACCAAATGTATAAGGGTCTAATTGAGATCCTGATCGGGTGATCTACCTAATGTTGAATATGGACAATTTTGACCATCAACAAGTGGATAATGTGCAGGTTGATTAATAGGATCTTGATGAATGGTTTGAGAGGAAGGCAATGGGTCATAGTACAAGCAGTTGGTGGAGTGTCATTGTGATCATTTTGAGGGGAGATCCCGTGTCGTCATTTGAAGGAAAAGAGAAGGGATGTTAGGATAATTATTGTGGGTTCTGCCAACAAATGTTGGAAAGGGGTCTCTTGGGGGTGGTAGTGGGTGGCCAGAGGCCACCGTTGATGTATAGTCCTAGGTCACGATTGCTAGGGTTTTTTCAATGGAAATATTAATTAAATTAGGCATGGGATATAAATATTCCACTTTTTTTTTGTAAACATTCCTTAGTGCATACTTTAATTCTTAACCTTAGGGCTCACAAAAAAGTTATTTATATATTATGATTATTTTTAAATTTTAATTTTTTTTTTTAATATATCCTCAGAGAAAAATCTCACCCCACCCTCCTCACACACTTAAAAGTGAAGAATTAGGGTAATGGTACTAGCCTTGTTTTCATAAGCTCTCCCCCTTTTGCTTCGAAATTTCTGGATGGAAGGCAAATTGATACCTAATTGCATAGGCAGTTGGTAACCCCAAAGGACTTGACACAATTTGATCTCGAGACCTTTGTGGACTTAAAATATGAACATCTACCAATTGAGCTAAAGGATTTAGCATAAGAGCATCTAGCAATTGACCCAACCTTTAATGCTATACATGATGTTGCTCTGATTAAACCAACTCAAATTACATAAATTTAAGCAAACATCACTTAAAAAAAAATAGATGAATATGTAAAACCAATATAATTAATGCTATTTAACGAGGATGGATTGAACCAAAATCCACAAAGAATTCAATAATAACCACATTTAAAAGACTCCATACAAATGAAAAACAATGTTTGCTAAAATGTGAACCTAAGTTTTCATCATAGCAACTATGCCAAGTTGTCACTAATCTATAGCTCAATGGACATTTTAGGATGCTATTTATAACTTTGTATTTTTTAATTTCCTCCTATATTAAGTTTTCATCATAACAACTATGCCAAGTTGTCACTAATCTATAGCTCAATAGACATTTTAGAATATTATTTATGACTATATATTTTAATTCCCTCCTATATATTTTAGTTAAAGAGGATATTGAGATGGTGGAGCCCTCTTGTTAATGGGATACCATTTTAGAAAGATGTACCAATATGATTAGGCATTGGTGGACATCTTTACATTGCCCTATTTCCAAGAAAAGTCAACGCTATCTTGAATGAATCTTTTGGCATGGAAATTGCTTGTTTTGAATAGACTTTTAATTGGTGAAGGCTTTTATCTCTCTTTTCGTGTGGAGTCTACTTTGATTTCTCCATGCATTTTCTCGTATAAAAGATGTTCATTTTCTAGTATGTGCAAAAGTGAAAGTTAGGGCTTTCAAACCATGGGATGTTTCACTTATATATTTTTTAACAAGGTGATTATTGCGATGCAGTTGGTGTATATGATGTGATTGCTCAAGTTTATTTTATTCCTTTCTTGTAATTTATAGTTTTCATTGAGCATTATTGTAATTTGTAACTATAATGAATTGTAATTAATCTAATTTGTAATATTTGCATTTCCCTTMTCTTTAGAAACCACCCTTTTTTGGTTGGAGTGAGATCAAAACTCACGAGATGTGTTATGTTATTTTATGGACTCTTAAATAAAGTCCATATAGGGATGCCTTCATAATTAAGCATAACATTGTTGYAGGGAGCCATAGTTCATGCTAATTTTTGTTACCTCCTTGTAATGATGACCCTTCGTATGTGTAACCACTCTACAATGCATTGAACAAAAACTTTCTTGTAAATTTTTATTTAGGAAGATATTTTTCCTCAAGTGGAAAGGGTGGGGGCCTTATATAAGGTTTATATTTCACTCTTTATAGATAATGAGTTAATAAAAACATCACATGAATAAAATAACTATATATGTGTCTGAGAGATGAACAAACATGTTTAGGATGATTTTGTTTGTAATTTGTAATAGTTTTATTTTTTTTTAAAGGTAAAAACATAAATTGTGACCGTTTTATCCATACGACTTTTGATATATCAAAATGTTAATTTTTAATAGTAGATTTTTTATATTCGAGAATGGTGGTAATAGACTTATTTTTTGGTTTCCAAGAAACAATCTAATTCCCTTATTGATATATACTTTCTCTTCGTGAAAATGACAAAAGTATAGATTTATAAATTGATTGCATACTGATATCAAAAAGATGTACATTTCGACAATGAGTTTGGAGTTGCTTAAACTTGTTTTTCTCGCTTTGTCAAATTGGTTATACAAAGAAGTCCTCGTATCTAGTAGGTGAACTCTTGAAACCCAATGCTTTATTTTGTTCCAACTCTTTCTCTACGTTCTTCATTGGATTTTCTTCCCCGAGTGAATTGAGGTAAAATGTGGGATGACATTTCTTGCTTCTTCAATGCTCATGCATATGACCTAGGAGTGGAGGGACCACTTACAACGTTGGGGACCTCTATTTCTTGAGGGAGAGACATTGTAGATATATATGAAGGTTTTTTTTCCTTCTCTTCATCCTTTAACACTTGGAGTGTTTTCTCTTCTTTAGATACAACTTTTGAATATACCTGGATGCTTTTCTTCTTAGCATCTCCCTATCGGAGTTGGAGATCTATTGCTTCTTCTAGAACACATATCATATCTTTTTTATTCTTTTAAGGGTGGGATTCGAGTCCCTTCTTGGTAACCTCTTCAAAACTTGGATTTCTTGAGGGTTGGGGATCACTCTTTACTAGCTATGGAGTATGCATCTCCACTCTCTCTTTTTACTTTTTAGATGCTTCTAGATTTACTAGGGCCTTAAATAGATTGGAGCTAGAGGGATTGAACTTGAAATCTTTATGAATTCAATGCTAAGTGGGCATCTTTTTCCTACTGATCATAGCATGGAAAGGGTTCTGCGCATCATGACTACTAGTCTCTTTTGAGAAGTTTAGATTATCTTTAGGAGACCTGATGGTAGGACCTACTTTGGGAAACACTTTTCATATTTCCCATAATCATGGCAACAATTGCATTTAAAGGGTTGTTTTTTTCAGAGTCTAGAGCTTGCCGACGAGTCCATCCATCTAATTGGAGGGTATAGCCTTTGGTAGACCTTTCTCTACTGCTACCAACACAAATGCGAGTATAGGAAAAATGTCCCCCGTTGGGATTTGATTGAATCAATGAACTTCCCTAGACTGTCCTCAATCTCATTGAGAGTTGCTTTCTCCTAGAAAATCAAATGAAGATGCCATTATTTCTTTCGTTGAGTTGAAGTCTAATGATCACCAATTAAGATATAGGTTGTTGTGAGAGGATTTATATGTATAAATCCTGTTACACTTAATTATCAATCCAGAGTTCGCAAACTTGTGAAATGCAAGCACTGTATGTGCAAAATTAGATCATTTATAACATCTATCTATTTGCATAAAGTAAACAAATTTGCATAAGGGAAACACACTTGCATGAAATTAAATGCTAATTCAATCACTCTTGTTGAGGATCATATACTTGGGCACTGTTCTTACTACTGGGATCTTGTTGTCACCAAGTTATCTCTTTGCTAATCTCAGACTTTCCAACTTTACAAAGATCATCATTCCATCATTAGCGAATTAGGAAACACACCACACTTGCATAAAAATTAATCATACTTGTAAAAATAAATAAATTAAATTTAAAAGACATCCTACATTAAGAAACACAATGTTCTCTTGTCGTGGGCCCTTGATTTAGTAGAATAGAGTGCTACTACTAATCTACAAAATAAATAAACTAATCTAATTCCAAACTACACGAATTATACAACTACAACATTTAATAAAACAAGAATCATATAACTACAATCTATATGGACACAATATCTCATGAATGTAGTTTATTCCATCATAGTCTGGACATATGATCCAATAATCCCCTCCTTTGAATGGAGAAGGCACTCTTATTTCTACAAAAACCAAGATAACTAATAATAAATTCAGATCCACATATCTCTCATGTGGCTACAACCATTTTTTGGAATACGATCACCGTTAGACCAAAACCCGTAGGCGTTATTCTCCGCCACAATCACCGGAGTTAAGATCCACAGGAGGGGGTTAACCCATGTTGTGAAACTAGCAAGAAGTGCTGAAACCAATGTCCAACAATCTCCCCCCCAGTGCTTGTTGAACAAGTTTCAAACTCAATACTTGTTGCTCTGATACCATTTGTTCACGAAACTTGTGGGAAGCATTAAACCCAATGTCCAACACCATTTGCTAATAATTAGCAAGTAATATATCTAAAAATCTTCCCACAAATTGTTGAATAGTTTTGTCATTGATGCTAAAGTCAACCATTATTGATCATCATGAAAAAGCCTCTCCAAAGTGGTCCCCTTATGGCGTAGCTTTAAGCATGGCCCTCACGAGAAGACGTTTTGAAGAAGACCACAATAAGCCCCGTAGTTGTTTGAAGAGAAAGAGTGTGAAATACATTTCAAATTCATGCAAAACCTCCATAGATTGATATCCCTCGTTAAACCATTTCCAACAGTAGGTGGCATGCCACGTGGTTCCTCATGGTTGAGGAGATATACCTGTTTAAATATGATCATGTGAATTTTCCCCTAAAAGATGTCGCAAAACACGAAGTTATAGGTCGACCCCAAAGCTAAGTAAATGAAGCACCTGGAAGAGTATAAATACACATTAAGAACCTCTCATTATTTATTATTCAAGTTGATGATATCTGAGCACAAGTTTGGTAGCAAAGGAACAAGGAGGATAATGAGATCGCGAAGTTGAGGAAGGCTTGATTTGATGTATTAGTTTTTTCAGAGATGTCCTTGCTAGTTGAGCACTCTTGTACCGCGATACACCACTGGAAAATCCTCACTGGTTGAACACCCTTGTCCTGTGAGGCCCCGTTAGACAACACATCCTTGTCCTGCGAGGCCCCGTTGGACAACACATCCTTGTCCTGTGAAGAACCGCTAGAAAACCCGGCCTGGTCTCACGAGGATCTTTATGATTAGGGTTTGCAACATGCCATTCATATCATATTTGTAGCAACGCCATCTCTTGGAATCTTGTCCAGGTTTTATGTGGTTGTTGGATTTCTATGTAGTTTGATGATGATGATGTATCAATGATAATGACTGGTTGATTCTTTCATAAATATTTAAGGGTGGAAGGAAGGGGCAAGGAAAGGGGGTTGGATCTGGAAAATATAGGGAGTTGTAGCTTCCTTAAGGTTGGAGCCTGTAAATTAGGGGGTTGAAGCCTCCTTCTAGTTGGAGCTGGAAAATATTGGAAGTTGTAGCTTCCTTTGAATATATTCTTGTTATTATATAGGAAAGTATTCCATGGATTTCCACGTAAATCTATTGTGCACTGTGTATTTTTTATTCTACTCTTTACTGTATATTGGATACATTTATTTAATTGAAAGGTTAAAGTTTTAAAAGTGCTAAATTTTATTTGATACTGATTCACCCCCCCCTCGCCCACTCAATGTCAACAATTGGTATTAGAGAAGGTTACCTTCATAATAGTTTAATCACTGGAAGGAAATATCATGATAAAAAATGGAAGGACACATTCCAAGTGGGATTCCACCATTTGATGGAAACAATTATGCATACTGGAGCAACAAAATGAAAACTTACTTGACAACTATAGGAGTGGATATCTGGCTCTAAGTTGTCAATGGCTACAAAGTTCCAAAAACTACTCCAACTGATCCAAATGAGAAGAAATTGATGAGCTGTAATTCAAAGGATAGGCATGTTATCATAAGTGGATCGACACCAACTATTTCTAGCAAGGTGATGAGTTGCAACACAACTAAAGAGGTATGGGATAAACTTAAAAACATTTATGAAGGCAATCCAAAATTCAAGCAGGTCAAGCTTCAATGACACATAGCACAATTTGAAAATCTGAAAATGGATGAAAATGAAGATATTGCAACTTATTTACTCAGAGTAGATGAAATTGTCAATGCCATCAGAGGATTAGGAGAAGAATTCAAAGAATCCTTGGTTGCACTAAAAGTGTTGAGATTACTTCCCTTGAGATATGATGCCAAGGTATCGACCATTGAAGAAAATAGGGATTTGAAAAAAATGACAACCATGGATGAACTACATGGGACTCTCACAACATATGAAATGAGAACAGATACAGAAAATGGATAGCCAAACAAAGAAACA